>JAKLMY010000151.1:0-71395 GCA_022814645.1 Ganoderma meredithae
GTACGACAGATGGTATTGATTGCAGTGCGATAAAAGAAGCGCCCACTTGCGTGGTGGTGGTAGGAGAGAAAGGAGTGTTGGAGGGGGGTCAAAAAACGACTTGGGGTCAGCTGTCGTTCAGCGAGAGTCTGCAGACGATGAACGATCCGACGCAGGTACCTTCCCGCTTTCGCTGGGAATCCAGCACGACACAGTACGCTCGTCTTCCTGTTGCGCCTCGTATTGTTCCAACTCTTTGCCATCGCAACAGATGTGCGCTGCGTAGGTGTTGAGCACGAGCGGCATGTCCGCGGACTTGGGCCGAGAGGGGAGAAAGAGAGATGTGGTATTCGGGAAGCTGCTGCAGGAGGAATGAGCCCTGCAATGCAAACGGCTTCCATGCATCCATGCTCCGCCTCGCCACGTGCGACCGCGTGGCCATCGCCACTGATCCTACCAGACACTGCCAGCGACAGTTCGCGTACGCCTTCGGAGACGCGCCTTGGCTTTCGGTCTGTGTGTGATGGGTCACGAACGTAGCTCGCGATCAGGCGTCTGGCTGGTCTCATCATTGAACGTTGAACATTGACCATCCATCGAGTATGCGTCCTAACACAGAGACTGTACTACTAGAAAACATCAAATAGAAATCACACCCGGGGTTCCCTCTTCACCTTCTTGGCCCCATCGCTTTCGGCCGTCGCAGGTGGACGACCAAAGACGAGGTGCTGATTTCTTGAACTCACGTGGATCTAGGACAATGGATCTCAGCTCAGTTTTTCGGAAGGTTCTGCAACAAAGCCGGATGCCGACCTCGACTAGAGTCTCCTCCTCGTCCCACGTCTCTTCCTCTCCCTTGGGCTCTAGTAATTCTTCCTGAACAATCCCTTCGGAAGATATACCCAGCGCATCGGCGTTAGAAGACTCCCTCTTTACATTAGGTGACAAGGGCTCCGTCTTGATGACACGAGCAGGTGAGGGCATGCGCCGCGTGGGTGGCGGCGGTAGCGGAGACGGCAATGGCGACGGTTCTCTTTTGACGGGCAGTAACGTTTTCCTTGCTGGGAAAGGCGAAGGTTCCCCTTTGATACATTTGGACGGCTGCCTTAGAGGCCCTGATGAACTTTCCCTGACACAGCTCGCGCTTTCACTCGGGATGGTATAATTGTCTCGAGAGCTGAGATGGATCTAAGGGTGTCTTCAGTCTCATAGGGATCAGCCGGTTCATGGCGAACACGCACCTCCACGACATTCTCCTTGTCATCATCCTCATCTTTGCCCGGCATAGGCATTGACCTGCTTTCATCTTCTTCCACCGTTGGGGTCGACATGTCTTCATCTTGCTCGAGGACAGATCTGCGCCGCTTGGGCGGGATTGGGGAATCAGGTCTTGGAGACGGCGGGGCTTCGCTTGGCGGTCGCTGCCGTTTTTTTCGGTGACCCGATGAAGACTTTGCGGAACCAACCACTGTGGCCGAAGTTGATCGACTTGGCGAGCGTCCTCTGATAATCCCTTTCGACTCGAGGAAGTCTGTACGGTTCAGCATGAAGTTGACTTCTCGGACACCCAAGAACGGGACCGCGTACCTCTCGGCCGGTAGTAGAAACGGAAAACAGCATATGGCTTGTCATCAATGAGTATTGGCTTCAGGATGGTCGATTTCGCTTTGACGTTCTTCTTGTCTCCCAAGCTTTCATATCCTTCCCATCATTACAGGACTGGGCACAAAAATAGACGGTGCACGCACGACACGCAATGGCTACCTGTGCCCCGACCTCTTGTTTTGCGCTCGTGGACTGAGCTACCAGGATGAGGGGCTCGAGGTGTAAATGCTACGGACACGAAGCTGCGCACTCGTCGCAGTCTGATCTCAATCGTTCCCAAGTCCTCGCTATATGCAGATGGGAATTCGTCGTCGTCTGTGTGTCGCCATGATGTAGCTCCTATCCTCAGAAGGGTGAAAAGGTAGATATTCGCACCATGTGTAGCCAATGGGGCAAACTGATATGGGGCGAGGGCGTCGATTGCGACGCGGAAACCACGGTTGGAAGTTTGGGACGAGCCCTTTACGTGAGACACGACACCCATCCTGCGGCCATCCATCCGGATCTCGACCGAAAGGTGGGAGGGTGGCTTGGACTCGATCCAGTGTACTTTGAACTCCTATTTGCGGCCATCAGTTTCCTCGCTTTCACGTCCATGATGACGAGACGTACCATTCCTGACTCGCTGACGATGTATGCAGACATGGTGACCTTGTCCTTCTCTAACTTGGGCTTGTAGAGTTCAACTTGTTCGCCATTGTGGGAGATGTATGCGCCGTGCCCGCGGTGATTGAGGGGCATGTCTCAGTGAGATAGACGTGTGAGAAGAACGCGCGAAGGTGCTGACGAACGCGGGTGCAGACGCAGAGGACTCGAACGCGACGCGACACGAAGCATACAGCGTCGTGTCACGTGAACGAGACACTTGCAAAGTTTCCCACGGCGATGATGATCGTGCTCATTGGCAGAGGCCATGGGAATGGGAAAACCAAAGTAAGCTTGTACACTGCTTGTAACTTGTTGGTCTCTATACATTTTCGGTCCTGGCCTCAGGCTGCATTCATAGTCCGGCCGCATTGAAGGAGGCAGTTATCCCTCCCCTGACACCCGTGATTGGTTGGAAAAGGAGGATGATACTTAGCAAGTGCTCGAGGTTTCAGTTAAGTACGAGCTTGGTAGCCGGTTATATAAATCGGCTCGGTTTCAACGAGCTAATAGGCAAGTTAGACGCCTTATGATGGCGTCGCCTTGAGCACCGAGGCGAACGGTCGATTCGTATCCAACTCGTATCTCCTCCAGGCCATCGCATATCCCCACACACATGGCCACCGACGAACAGTTGAAGGCATTCGTAGCAAGACATCACCAGCTGCTTGATAAGGAGCGTGAAGCAGAGATAGAACGTACATCATTGCTGCTCTCCAACTGCCCTCCAAAGCTCCTCGAGCAGAAAGGCTTATGCCTGTCCAGTCTTTCCATGGCTTCCGTCGGAATCGGTCTAGGAGGAAAGACGTGTGTATACCTAGGCTTGTCTGGGATTCAATCATGGGTTCTGAACCATCGCGTAAACCCTACATGCAGCCTGGTAGAGCTTGAACGGCCTACCGCGTATCACTCCAGTCCATTGTTCCCGCCCCACGCGCTCAGGTAAGCCACTATCTTCTGATGAGTGAGGATGCAAAAACATGGAACAGACCAGGTGATCTTGTACGCATTGAAGAACACACGTCTGGTGCAGCCGCCTCGAAGAAAGCCCCAAAGGCCAAGAAGACTGCACTATCGGACAAGGGGAAGAGTGATGCCGTTGAAGGTGTTGTATTCAAGGTATGCAGATTGGACCCCATGACGCACCCACGGCGTTCATGTTTCTCAGGTGTCCGATACGCGAATCGTCATTGCGGTGAACCCTCCAGACACGGGCAGAGAGGACATGGATTTGCCAGACAGATGCCGTGTGGTCAAGCTGGCAAACTGCGTGACTTATGATAGGTGACTCGGGAATGCATCCATCTTGTGGGCGCGTACTAACATGAAAATAGGATGGATAAGGCTTTAAACCAGCTCGAGAAGGTCGCTCTGCCTAACTCGGACGCTGTGAGTATGTATCACACTCTTCGAGGCCAGTAAATGACCTTCATATACGCAGAAGGAAGACAAGTTCCTGCCAAAGATGACGCCCCTTGTTCGTGTCCTTATGGGGATGCAGTCCCCTTCGAAGAGAGCTCAAATCAAAGACCTCAAGTTCTTCGACCAGTCCCTCAACTCGAGCCAACAAGAAGCGATTCGTTTCGCACTCGGATCTCCTGAAGTTGCGTGCATACATGGACCTCCTGGTATGGCCGACGTCCCCAAATGGACTGGATGTGATCCTGACGTTTTCTTTTCAGGGACGGGAAAGACACACACCCTAATAGAGCTCATCCGTCAGCTCACTACAGTTACTCCGTCCAATCCTAGACCCCTCCGTTTGCTCGTATGTGGAGCGTCTAACTTATCCGTGGACAACATATTGGAGCGGCTTCTGGCTCTCCCCGCATCAGAGGATGGTACGAAACTTAAGGTAACGCGAGTTGGACACCCGGCCCGCGTGATGAACCGGGAAGATGTGATCGAGGCCACGCTCGAGGTCAAGGCTAGTCGCAGCGATCAGGTAGGTCACTTGGTTGCAGTATTAATGGGGTGAATTCAAGTGATAACCCTTCGGGTGCCAGGCCATCTTGGCAAAGGATGTCAAGAATGAGCTCGAGACCGCACTTAATGTTCTGTCTGGCAGGAGCCGGGGTGCCAAGGGCAAGGCTCCGAGGGGGCTGGAGCGTAAGAAGATGTGGGAGGAGGTCAGGGCGCTGCGAAAAGAGTAAGTGATTTCAGATGTAGTGGTTGATCTTCTCCGGACTAAATGCGACAGTGCAGATACCGTCAGCGCGAGGGTGGAGTGGTGGAGAGTGTCCTGAGCGAATCCCAGGTGGTCCTTGCAACCTGTCATTCCTCAGGAGGTCGACAAGTACGATCCCAGGGATTTGACGTCGTGATTATAGACGAGGCCACTCAAGCTCTGGAGGCGGTGAGAATGCCAACTATTCGTTGGGCCGGCATCCACTGACTGTTTTGCTGTTAGGTCTGTTGGATACCCATTTTCAAAGCCCAGAAGCTCATTCTGGCTGGAGACCCGATGCAGCTTCCGCCAACAATCATATCTATAGACAAGGGCAAGGAAGCCAAGAAGACTCTATCTTCCTCCATCCCGAAGCCTGTCATGAAGTCGGGCACGAAAGAACCAATTAGCACACTGGAGACGGAACGGCAAAAGAGTCCAGAGACGGAGGAGGAGTCAGGAGACGAGGATGTTCGTTCTGATGAAGACGAAGGCGATCCCGAACTGGCAGCTGACCCTGAGGAACCTTTGAAGTCTACGCCAAGGAATCCGCAGAAGGCAGAATCAAAGGCCGTTCTCCGTCCGCTTCGAACTCTCGAAACTACCCTCTTCAATCGCCTAGAAAAGATGTACGGTCCAGGTATCAAACGCATGCTCACCGTCCAGTACCGGTTTGTGAACACTCACCTCACTGAAATTGTAGCAATTATACGCTAATGTGTTCGTCTTATCGTCCTAGGATGCATGCCCAGATCGCTGCCTTTCCCTCCAAGGTCATGTACCACTCGAGACTACGGTCCCACTCATCCGTCGAGGCACACCTCCTTCGTGACCTACGGAATACGAAAGTGGATTCGGAGGACGACGAGAGGGAGATACTTGGCACGCCAGTAGTCTTCTATGATACTGCCGGCTGCGAATACTTCGAACGACTGGAAGGCGACGGAGACGAGGGGAGCCGATGCAATGAGAACGAGACGTCCGTTGTGAAGATGTGGGTTGACCAGCTGGTACGTCCGTCAGTCCACTGCCGAGAACTGAAGTTCATAAGCTCTCGTGCGCCAGGCTCGCGCAGGAGTCCTCCCGTCCCAAATAGCAGTCATCACGCCGTACGCGTATACCTTCCCCGGAGTGCATTTGCAATTCGCTAACGCCAATATGGCAGCTACCAAGCACAGGTAACACTTTTGACGTCCCTACTTCGGCCTGTGTATGGGCCGGAGTTAGAGATCGGGACAGTCGACGGCATGCAAGGGCGAGAAAAAGAGGCGGTGATAATCAGTCTTGTCCGGAGCAATGAGAAGGTACGGCGCTAGCTTACTCGCGGATGTGTCTCTGACCGTTGTACTCTTGGATTTAGCGGGAGGTGGGGTTCCTGAAGGACAAGCGCAGGCTCAACGTAGCTATGACCCGAGCACGACGACATTTGGTGAGCAAGACAAGCACACTCGATGATATTCACCTGCTGAGGTATATCTTACACCATCAGTGTGTCATTGGCGACTCGTCGACCGTGCAGCACGGCAGCCCGTTCCTCAAAAAATGGATGGCCTGGCTGGAAGCTCACGCCGATGTCCGCTTCGCTGGTCTCGAATAAGCTGCGCGAATGATCTCCAATTGTAGCTGGAGGGCATGCCAGTCCTATCAGAAAGAGAATCTGCGCACTCAGATGAGGTACATTTGCATGCTTGTACAATACAAGACCATATTGATAGCATCTAGCACTACCTGACCATTAGACTTCTACAAATACTTGAGTACGGACGTGGTATGTACACTGGTGGTAAGCCAGAAACTAGTACAACTACATAGGGGACTGGGTCTCCATCACACAAATACGGGCTGAAGGTGAGAAGAGTCCCGAATGTCCCCAGACGCCATTAGCCCATATCATTAGTACCGTCTTAGAACTCTACGCCGGGTTCAGGAGTAATACTTGCTCCTCGCCGTCGAGAGGTCACAGGCGACTCGTCGAGGGCACCGGTGGCTTCAGCGCTGAGCAAACCTGCCTCCTCTTCGTTGTACGACCGGGATGCATGTCGAATGCGAGAAGGGCCTCCCTTCTGGCGGTAGAGGATGGCCTGGCAAACAATTGTGATGTCGAACATAAGGGTACCCCCACTACCGAGAAGGTAACTGCATTCGCGTATGAGCAACAGGACTCTCTCAATGGAAGAGGGCTGGAAAGAACACGTACGGAAGGCTTTCGCGGATGAATGCAGATGCTTGAGGAGGAGGGAGTTGTAGTTTAGGGGATGTGAGGATCGATGCAACGTAAAATGTGTTGCCGAGGAATGCAAAGATGAATAAATATATAGAAAGACCCTGCCGATCAAATGATAGAATAATATCAGTATATATGAGCTTCGTAACACAATTAACAATGCTCGGAGTCGTTACCTCAATCGATTTACGGACGAACTGGCACATCTAGCCATTAGCAAACGATAGAAAAAAATGTGAGATTACTCACGTTCTTCCAGATTTGCGGTAATCGAGACGTGAGATAGAGAGTAGTGCATATCCACGCCGATATTCGGCCAATGATGAACTCCAGGGATGGGGCCGACGGGGGCGGCTCCGGTTGTCCAGACAGTATGCCCTCGAAATCGATAGAATGGGTGAATTCTAGGACGGTAGGCCTCCCAGCCAATTGCGCAGACAGGATGGGGTCCGCGAACCGAGAGTCGATGACTGTATCGGTGTGGGTCGACATTGCTGATTCTAGGGGGATATCGGCTCGAGCTAGGACGTTCCCAGTTCTCTGTACGAGAGCACCGGGACGCGAAGGCCGGTTCCCTACGAGCGTTCCAACGCCGAACAGTGCCCACACGCCCATGAACACCATCGTCGCCCCCTTCCGGCTAACACGGGAGTCGCGCCTCTGTAAACTAGCGGTACGCCACCCCTCGTTGTCCTCCGATATGTCCGCCGCTCTAACTTCGGGACGTCCACGAGATATGGCATCTGGTGGCTCGTCAAGAGGGGTAAACATTTGCAGTGCAGCAGGAACACGACTGGGTGGCCGACTTCGCCCAACGCCTGCCGTCCCTGGACTGGGATACGAGTCGAACCCCCATGCCACTTGTTTCCGCCGCGCTGAACGCCCCCCTTCCGAGTGGAAGCTATCCCCTAGACGCGACAACGCGCTCTCGGAGACGTCATCATCGTCATCGTATGTGTTGGATTGGGGTTCGATGGAATGAGGACGTCCGCTATGCCGTCGCGTGTGCTCCTCCTGTTGCGCTGCGAAAGCGGCGACGGCGGCAACGTTTGCTGCGACATTTGAGAGGGCACGATAACGGGGCACAGTGGAGCCTCGTTCGAGGGATAATCGACGGGTGCCTAGTGTACCAGGCATACTGCGTTCACGGCCATGGAGGTATCCTGAAGGCACCGTCTTCTGTTTGCGGGAATAATAGACATATTGCACAATGAGGCTGAAGTCGACGCAGCAGAAGTAGGTGGCAAGGTAGGTCTGGTGACATGTTGAGATATATGCGCGAGAAGCATACAGTAAACGTCAAACAGACTCACCTGGAAGGGCAACTGGTGTGTCAAGATACATCCAATCAAGTTCGTTGCGTCGCCTAGAGAAGAACCGGAATGAGATCAGAGAAGGACACGGTGAGCGATGCTCACGCGACATATTGCGCGATTGCAGAAAGCAATGTGGGCTCGCGCCGGAGCTGAAAACGCTCACCAAGCATCCAATTCATCAGGAATGGGAGGGCCAGGCCTTCGACTGATTGTCGTCGTGCATTCTCAAGGATCTGGCTGCCAATGGCGGATTGGAGGGTGCGACGTGAGCGGCCTCTACAAATTGGGGAGATTGCGGGGTAACCGGAACTTACGGGAATTGCGCCCCCACCCAGCAGGCGATGGAGATGTAGCCTAGGAGCTCGGAGAACGCTGCAGTGAGCATGAGGGATAGAGCATGGACGTCGGGGACGAGAAGGAGGCCAAAGTGGGATAGAGGGCGAGATATCCGGGGGGGACGGTGGGAGGGAAGAGTTGCCTGTCTTGGCGCGCTTCGCTCGCGGCTGTCCCGTGTCTGTCTGAGCCCCCGAGTCCCGAGTCTCCTCCGTCCCCACCGCCTTTTCTGGCCATCCTCCGCTCGCCCTCCCTCCGCCCCCGTCTGCGCCCACTCACCGCCCATTTCCCCCTCGCCCCGTCTTCCAACATTCTCCCAGTCCCTTGCTCACGGCCCCGTAGTCCATCGCAAGCCCGCGCGGTGCACCGTGGGCGTGGAACCCAGGTGAAACTACGACGGCAACGCGCCGCCCTCTCAGTCGCGCGCTCCAAACCTTTCCTGGACTGGCCGCGCCTGAAGAGTCTTGATCGTGACAACATCTCGGACAGCGACTGTCCCCCGGAACTCTTCGACCTCTTCGACCTCTGTGCAAATATCCCTAAATCATGTCAAACAAGGCTGGGCCTTCCAACCCCACGAGCGCAAGATTGCTCAGCCCTGCGCCGGAGGAGCTGGTGAGTTCGACCCAGCGCTGGTGTCCCGAAGGTTTAGACATTCATTCCGCCTAGCGACATCTCGTCTTAGACTACCTCGTCCACAACTGCTACTCCTCCGCAGCTCGTGCCTTTCTTAGGGAGAGCAGCGGCCCGAAGGATGTTGACGCAGACGGAGACGTGGTTATGGCCCCTCCCTCCGAGGATACCGGGAACGTTATGGACAGATGCGAGGATACTCTTGCAATGGGTGAACTCCGCAAAGGCGCGCCGCTGTCTTGCTGTTTACCCAGTCCAAGTCCTTAACCCTTTACCAGACATTCGAATGCGTATTCTGACCGGAAATATCGATGAAGCCACAGCGCTGCTCAACGAGCACTTCCCCGCTGTCCTTTCCGATGGTATGGAAAATGAAGAATCGGATGTCTCAACAGCATCCTTGGGCAGATTCTCGTACCTTCCATCTACCTCGGTCGAGCCAACTCACCTCGCGCTCAACCTTCGCATCCAGGCTTTCATAGAAGCCGCTCGGACTATTCCCCTTGAATACTATCCCCCCGGCTCAAGTACGCCCTTACCGCATCCGCCTCTCTTGTGTGGCCCATGCAAGAAGCGCGCAGACACCGAAGACGGGGATGAAGAGATGGCAGAGACTGACAATGAAGATGCAAACGTTCAGCTCCTCATACGCGCGCAAAATCTCTATTCGGAGGCGAATCAGCTCCGCCGCCCGCAAGACCGTGCGACATACCTGCACGAGCTCGGGCAGGTCGGCGGAATCCTCGCATACACCGTGCCGGAACGAAGTCCTCTCTCAACCTACATGACCCAAGTCCGACGTGAAGGTGTTGCTAATCAGATCGACAGTGCTATATTGTGTAAGTATGCCTTTTGATTAGTAGCGTGACCTTCCTGATCATACGGGTCCCTGCAGATCGTGCAAGACGGCCGGCCGTTTCTCGAATGGAACTCTACACGCGTTACACAGCTTCACTCTGGGGAATGTTGCATGAAAAAGAATTCAAGGTTCCTCCTCGTAACATTTGGCCCCCGGGCGCCTCTCTTCCCCCCACAGCCGGACATCTGCAAGAGCCCAAACCTTCCCCTTCCAGGGATGCTAGTAGCCTGGAGAGTGCCATCCCCACCCCTAAGAAGTCGGCACAAGAGAAAGATCCGGGAGAGGTACGCAGCTACGCTCTGCCTTGTGACATGCATCTTGGTCTCGTTGGGGCTTACTGTCGATGTCTCAGATCATTCCTCCGTTCGATTTGCATCTGTTCGTCGAGCCATTGGAGCGCACATAGCATCCTCATTCAGGGTCGCATACAATCACCCTATTTTCACGTCCAGATATCAATGGTGGTGGGTCCACCGTACTGTTTTGTGTAGCATTGGACACTCTGGAGACACTGTACTGTATGTGTTGCAATGGATCTGATTCTCTATCACCATACTTCACTCATGTCAAGGTCAGACTGTTGGAACTTTGGAGTGCCGACACATGTTATCATCTGGTGAGCAACAGTGGAAGTTCAGTCGGACAATCGCAGGCTTTTCATCATTCCCTCCACTATACTAAGGCTGCCTCGAAAAGTCTGCTCTTTCAAACCAATGATGTTTACATCGTCCCCCAAGCGTCCCCTGTTCACCCTGGCAGCAATGCTTATTGGCACGTTGCACATCCTGAAGCCAAGGACGCGTAACCTCGCCCATTTCTCCCACTCTATACGATCTAGAGTTGACTCCATATTCCCCAATCCTTTCCCTCCCGGCGGTTCGTTCAGCCACGGATTGTACGACAAGTCCAAGACCTCCAGCAGTGGGCATATCCTGGGCAAGCGATGGATCTGTGGGCTGGGATGGATCTGGGGACTGGGGACTGGGAGAGCGAGCAGGGCGAGGCGCGTAAGCGTGAGAGGGAAAAGGAACAGTGTTGTGGGTGGCACTTGAGCATTGAGCACAACGAGCGTGTGCAGTGGTCGAGGCTGATCCTGCGACACCAGCGATTCCTCTTCCCAAGAGCCTCCTCTGTCCTCCTTGTGTTCTTCCTCTTCTGCAATATGCACTTCTTCCTCGGGATGATCGCCCGCGACCTGACGACTTTCCAACCGGCCCTCCTGTGCCTCCTCCTCCTCCTCCTCCTCCTCCTCCTCCTCCTCCTCCCCAGCCTCTTCCTGCCCTTTAAGCCTTGACGACAAGGTCGCGAAAAGATCCCTTTGAAGCGTCGCCTGGGGCCCAACCACGATGACCTCCCCGTCTGCATGGCCCTCCGGCTCGAAAAGGGGATAGAGTTTCCCATTCGGGAGCGGGTCGTGTACCGCCGTATACCGCAGAATGTCGCGCCTGAACATCAGGGGAAGGACTTCGAGTAGCTCTTCGCGGAAGCTGGCTGCATCCGGGAACATTTCAAGCAGGATCCGAACACAGAGCTGTGTGAGCGGGGGCACCCCAGCGTTTGTCTCCAGCTCTCCCTCTGACGGGTCTGAGTACGCTCCGTCTGTTCCGTGGTCCGCTTCTGTCAGTGGGCTAGCAGGAAAGAGAGGAACGTCGCCGGACCCGAAGCTCCACGGTGTGTGCGAGAAGATGAGGGAGAGAGCCTCCTTGCGGAACGCAACTGTGTCTCTGCTCTCAGTCTGGTGTCCGCGGGGCTGATGAGATCGGAACAACCCACTCCAGCTCTTCGGTGGGGGCGGCCCCGGTACGGCGCCGCGGGGGTACCCATATTCCAGATGGCCTTCGCGGAGGACAGGGAGGGGCGGCGGGGGAAGGGTGCGATCATCATCATGAGCTGTGTCCTCAGAGGACGTGTTGGCGTATGTGTAGATGTCGGAGAAGGGGAGGGAGGGGTTGTTGTAGCTGCGGGACCTGAGTATCTCCAGGTGTGCTTTTGAGCGACGGAGATTCTGCGAGTGTCTGAACTGCTCGCCCCTGCCGCGACGGAAGTTATATTGGTTTTGCGAGTATATCAGATACAGTCACATAGGCAGTTCAGAATCTCGTTACCTCAACGCATGAAGGAGGTTATTGACCTCGCGAGATGGGGTTGCCTGTCTCTCGTTGCCATCCCTCCCACGGAGCATAATCGATTGAAGCGTGGATTGCGTGTTATGCTACGCAGTGTGGATGGTTGAGAGGGAGATGTCGATGGTACATGGCCAACCAATGTGCCTATCAATTGTAAATGTGAGCGCGAGACTCCAGTTGCATGGTCGGGAGTGGAGAGTCATCGCAATCCTTTCGGCGCTAGATACACGCTGCGGCGACTTCAGTGCTAGGCCCACCAACCATCATCCGATCCAAGGTCCATTCCTTCACAACCCTAAATAGTTCTGGGATCCCGCAGCATGCAGTTTTCGACGATTGAGGGGAACATATGGCATACATGGTAGATGATAGTAGTCGTCGTAGTGGTAGAGCATGCCAGTCATACTCCCTCATACACGCTCGCCCACACCTCTTCAGACACAGATGAAGACTCCGAAAACCCCAACTCAGTTCATCTGGCGGATGAGCTTGTTGATGTGGATCTCCCGGTTACCGAAGTCGCCGCCCTGGACGAAGTGCTTGAACTTCCGTGTCCTCCAGCCACCGGTCGGGTTGGAGAGCTTGAAGGGCCAGAGGAAGTTCGACGCCTGCTTGAAGTTGGGGCCGGCGGTGAAGATCTCGTGCACGAGATCCTCGATGGAAAGAATATCGTACTTGCCGAGGGCCTCCTCGATGACAGCGTTGTTGGAGAGGGGGATACGCTGCTTGTCGACCTTGCCGTAGCCGCGCTTGTAGATGAGTTCCCGCACCGATTTCAAGTTGGGCTCGCTAAATGCAAAGTTAAAGATAGATCAAGGCAAGGAAGGTAGAAGACGCACCCATAAGCAACGTAAGGCTCAACTAGACGGAGCATCTGTTCAGTCGCCTTCGTGACCTTGACAAAAACACCGTTGTTGATCTGGAGAAGGCGGAGCAGCTGGAGAATTTTGCGGGGCTTGGGTGCAATGTTGTTGATACTGAAAACATATGTTTAGGTCTACTGGAGATCTGAACACAGAACGGACTCACCCTCGAATACGGATAACGAAGTAAACCTTTGCTTGCGCAGGGACATAGAAGTCGCCAGCAGCGCGCGCAGCCCGCTTCAGACGGATCTCCTCCTTCTCCGCGGTAAGGTACTCCTTCACATAGGACTCCGCGCGCTTGAAGATGACCTTGCGCTTGGCCTTGTTAGCCTACATTGGGGAAGAAGCGTCAACGCTGGTCGCAAACCAAATGAAATAAAAGGACGTTGAATCAGCCCCGAAAGATGGTATGTTTCCGGCAGCACAGTGAAAACGAAGCTCCCACTAGCCAAGAGTTATAGTATACATCACACAATAGAAAATAAAAAATGTGGATCGTGAACTGAAAGCCCATGCACCTTGCGGGCTGCAACGATAGCAGCCAAACGCTCCTCCCGGGCCTTTTCATTTTGTTTGCGTTTCTTGAGGAGAGTCTCTGGGACTTCGACGTCCTAACCTAGAGTCAGAATACCTGCCAAAAGCCGCAGCCGTTTGAACCACTGACCGAGACGGTAGGGACGCTATATGCGTGTCAGTTTAGACGTTGGCGAGAAACACGCTGTCATGATGAAAGTACGCACGTAGTTGAGGGGGCCATTGGGAATCTTGAGGAACGACGGGCGGGGCCTTTGCCTTTGGCGTAGTGAAAGCGCGCTGGGCCAAGTTCGGTGGCTGACACGACTATGCAGTTCTTCAGATATATTCCCACGCCTTCCGAGGGCGTCTACCTAGAGCGCCTTCCATAAAGGCGCTCATCCATTATCTGAATCGGCGTCGTTCTGTATTTCGACTCTACAGACAGTCTCCACGTCTTGCCCCCATCTCGTCGTCGTCGAGTCACTGTCAAGGTCTTTGCCTTGGAGAAGAACGCTAGGCCTAACTTGTTTGTCTGGCTCATCCACCTTCAATGAGGCTCCGCCATGTCGCTGAGTCACGCATTGCCATTGTGTCGTTCCAGCGCCTACCACCTCGACCCATGTCGTTTATACGTTGTCAAAGTCTCTGCGATTCGTTTTCACAGCGTATCTCGTCAACGGTCAAGCCTGTGTCTATTGCGATATCAAGAATGACCAGAATCTCGAGTACAATATTCGCCTGAATCATACCCGAATCACTTCTTGGGGGACTTGTCGCTCTCCACCTCCACGCTCACCGCGATAGCCTGCCAATCAATAGACTCCTCCGTCGCCTGCAACTTGTGTTTACGTTGCTGCTGCCACTTTTCCCGCTTCCATCGCAGCAACGACGTAAGCTTCAACTCTTCGGGAAGAGCAGTGCGTGGATGTGTCTCGTAGAGGTAATAGGCGAATACCCCAGTGAACACGCCGAGAATTGGATCAAGAGTTCTGCAGGATGGATGAAGGGCCGATGAAAAGTAGCGCATAAGAAGACGGCTCACCTCGAGAGCAGCGGCGGAGGCATGGTGGAATGTCGGTGCAAGGGGTGCGAATCACTGCATCCCGTTCTTGTATACGAGGTAACGGCAGAGCGTATTCGGACACGTACCTTGAAACTGCTTTTCTCGACCACACCCTCAGTCAACTTACTCAACCTGGCGCTGTGCCAACTCCTTTCCGGTGCGCGTTGCCGTCGGCCACAGAGGTCCGTTGGATGGGCACGATGCAGCTCGGAAAATCGGGAATAACTGGAAGTCGGGAATAGACGGAACTCGAGGCGGACGTGTGACGGACATGCTGAGACATTGCGGGCGTCTGCGAGCGCGTTGCCAAAATTTGGGAGACGCGTTTTCGTGTCGCTGCGCTGTCTGTCTGCACAGTCGCTCCAAGGACGATCTGCCCCTCCCTGTGTATCCTTCTGCTTCATCATCATTTCCTGTCTATATCTTCCCTCTAAGCTATGGACCGCCAACTTCGCCCAATCTACGGTTCGCATCCACCCTCTTTCCATCCGATGGCTGCCCACTTAGCTCTCCAGGGTTGCGTGCGTTACAGAGGCTTTGGACACCAACTCGAACAAGTCGGCGATCTTAGCATGCAACAAGGTTCTCAAAAAGCAGCCCAAAAACCTTCTGGTCAAGGTGCGCGCATCCGCATTCCTCCCCCGTTTCCCCGTTTCCCTACATGTGCTGTAACTTCGATGCGTCATAGGCTCTCAAGGCGCTGGCACTCGTGCGCTCTCAAAAGGTTGAAGAGTCCCTCATTCTGTGCGATGAAGTCCTGGCATTGAAGCCCACGGATGACTCCACATTAACGGCAATGATGCATGTTCTGCGCGGACTGGGACGTCGTGAGCACCTGGATGCTTCTACATGCCCTGTTCAGATGCCATAACTTTAGACTGCAGATATGGACATGGTCGCTATGTATGAGGATGCATACAAGCAGCAGCCCGGGAATGAGGAGCTAGGCACGCAAACCTTCTTTGCGAATGTGAGGATTGGGAACTGGAAAGCGGCACAGCAGGTGAGCGTAAACTTGTTTCCGAGATTTTCGGACGCTAGATCTATGGAGCCAGATTGCCACCAAGATGCACAAGCAATTCCAGGGCGACCACTACCTGTACTGGAGTGTCGTATGCACACTTCTTCAGGTAGGTCCAAGCACCCTATCGCGTGTCCCCGTACCAAGTCCTCCGATAAACTAGGCGAACGACCCAACAACACCAGAGAGCCTTCGTACGATTCTCTTCAAGCTTGCGCAGAGAGTCCTCTCTCAGTCGCAAACGCCCTCAACCTATCATGCCGAACGATTCCATCTACATGTCACCGTGCTCAAGGAGCTCCAACTTTATGACGAGGCATACGAGATGGTCGAGAGCGAAGCGGGGAAGATTATCTGTGCAAACACCCTTGCATGTGAGGAGCTTCGCCGAGAAATCTGGAAGCTTAAGGGTCTGGCTAAAGAGGCGGGTGACCGTGGTGAGAAACGGATAATCGAAGCCAAGTAAGCAGGCATATCCTCTACCGAAAGCATCTGTTTGCCGAAGTCATCCGCCACACAGGGACCGGAACTGGTTGGAATTCCTCGCCGTATTGGACGCAACTTTTTCCAACCCGGGGGATAAGCCTGTTACCTCGGAGAACATCACGAAAACGCGAGAGTTCCTTGGCAAGGTCGTTGAGGAGGATGGCGTGAAGGACCGATCAGGTCACCTGGCGCTACTCGAGCTCGAGAAGCGCTCGCGACAGCACGGTCTTGCGACGGACTCCACGACCCTTAATTCCCTTCTGGAGGCTTACTTCCTGAACTTTGGTGGCAAGCCTTGTTGTTATGAGGACCTTCAACCTTATGTTGAACTCGAGGGTGAAGAACTTGCACGATGGACATCCGTGCTTGAGAAGCAGACCGCATCCGCGGTAAGCATCCCGTTCATTCTATGGTGAGGGCGTCTCTCACGTCATGGTAGACTTCAGTACCAGACCTCTGGCGTTACATCAATGCCCAAAAGCTCCTCCGTTACAACTTCACTCCCTCAGCGCTTACGCCCGAAGCCGAGATCCAGCGGGCCTCTCAGCAAGTTGACGCTTACTTGGAAGGTCTCAAGCTCGGCAAGGAGCTTCCATCGTATGAGCTTCAGCATTCGGACGACCTTGCTATTCTTGCCTCCCAAGCGTTTGTCAACGTATGGAAGCAGACTGGTGATGATACGCATTTGTACAGTGCGGTGGCGCTTCTGGAGTATGCCATCTCCCAGAGCAAGATGTCGTACCAGGTTCGCTTGCACCTCATTCGGATATATCGCCTGCTAGGTGCACCTTCCTTGGCTCTGGAGCACTACAGGGGCATCAACTTGAAGCAGGTACAGAACGACACGCTTTCACATTTCATGCTCTCAAGAGCCTCGACGTTCTCGCTGTCGTCCATAGGCGACCTTACCTACACGACTGAGTGTATGGAGTCGAGCCGTATCTACCTTTCCAACTCCGAGGAGGTGCGTCGCTACCAAAATCGTCTTGTTGCGGACTGTGAATCATCTTCCTTTCAGACTGCCGAATTGATCGTTCGCGCCTTCATCAATGAGAAGTACTCCCAGGTTAGTGCGAAAGCCACTCAAGATTTATATTCCCGGAGCTGAGACCCATAGCAAGATCCCAGACTTCATCGTCTTCGAGGACCGACTTGACAACTCTTTACAACGCGATCTCATCAAGATGGAACATGTCCGCATGCGGGTCGCCCACGAGCAAGTCAACTCTGAACTTGTAGATATGGAGCTCATTGAACTGAAGTTTATCTTCGATCGCTGTACGTTCCGCTGATCTTGCGCTCTCGTCCGCTCTGCTGCTAATCATTTAACTAGTACACCATGATAACCGGGACTTCTCCATCCTTGCCAACTACCAGCCTCGCACTTCTCCGTCCTTCGACCAACAAACGCAGTTCTTTGAGAAGAGCCAGGGGGTACGTAAAGAGTGAAATATAATGCGCGCGTGTCCGCTCACACAAGTTTTTTAGCTGGGCTGGCTCTGGGTGTTCTTGAAGATTTACATCAAGGCATTCCAGCTTGCTAGCGATCTCGATGACACTGTCGAGGACAAACTTCTCATCGGTGATCGACCTAAGCCAAGCTCCGATCCGGCGATGAAGCTCCCTCTCAAGGACCGCCTAGCAGCAAGGAAGCAGGAAGAAATTGATGAGGTACTGTCACTCATGCCCGACGTATTGGAGCCCTAGCTCACGAGGGCCACAAATAGCTATCGAAGGACGAAGCATTATTCTACGACTACGCATCGGCGCTGTCAGAATGGCTCACTCCTTACCACGATTATGCTCGCCCACACCCATCAGTTGTTCTCGCCGAGGCTGTGAAGATGACTGAGCAGAAGACTGGGCACCCTCTAAGAGGGCTGGAGATCTCCACAGAGATGTTGGTGAATGGCAGTACTAAGAAGGACGAGGATCCTCCAGCTGTCGTGGAGCCCCCTGCCGCGATTAGCGGATACTTCGACGGTGCGTGCTTCTGAAATATCGTGAAGCGTCCTCATCAATGCAGCTGTGCTCCAGAGATGTCGAAACGTTTCAAGGAGGTGTTTGAGGACAAAGCTCCACCTCACGAGCTCCTGCACGTCGTCACCCTTACACAAGAGGTATATACGTTCCACTCATGTTGAAGCACGGTTTCATTAATTCTGTCTAGGCGTTCCTTCTCTTCGTGATCGAGACAACACGATTCAAGGCGTCGCCAGTGATCAAGCAGAACAAGTTTGGTGGAGTAAGCATGATTCCTGCTCTTTGATAACGTCCGTTTCTGACTCGTTACTCCTCCACAGCTCACCCAGTACATCAAGGACGTCCGTACGAAGTCGACAGCCCTCCTGACGCAAATCTCAAGCGCTGTGATCAGCCAAGCAGAGGCACAGGCGACCGCCGAAAGTAGGAAGGTGTTTACCGAGGCTTGCAAGCCGATCACGCGGGAGTCTGAGGTACGATGTTCTGCTGGCTGGAGTGTGTCGGTTTTGCTGACCTAGATATAATCTTATCAGCTTGACCACGACTTTGTGCTAGATGTCGCCAAGAAGGTTACTGAGGCGCGAAAGCAGATCCTCGAGGGCGTATGGAAGGGCATGGGGAAGGTGATGAAGAACCACGCGTGAAGACGGTGGTTATAGACGGGACCTGGGACTTGGGACGGACAGACGACCGTGTAGACTCGACACGACCCGCACATGCATGCCTCTACCACATCACCACCACTCTGCATCAGTAACTCTATTACACATATAATTGCAATACATCTAGTCGCGATGCTCTACTCTACTTTTTTTGCCGTTTGCTCTGTGCTGCGAGCCATGTAGATCTTCCACCCTTAGGCGTTGGTCGGCTGTAGCGCTGGGGGACGTGACGTGACGACTCGCGTTATGGACGCCTGACGCGTGCGGTCACGGTCCCATCAGGAGGCGGGGACGCGTCAAAAGCGCGTCTCAACCACGTCCTTTGTCCCCCAAATCCTCTCCCTGCGTTTCTGCTTTCCCTTACATCCAACGTCATGAGCTGTATGTTTCTGTATGCATCTAAATCTCGCGCCCTGGCTGAATCTCTTCTCAGACGGAGAGAACCCTTTCTACGGTGGCGGAGGCGGAGGCGGAGGCTATCTTTCTCAAAATTCTCCATTCGGCAGTGGAGGAGGCAGCCCTGGAGGGAGTGGACGCGTACGTGTCTTCGGATTGCCCCCACTTCAATTATCTGACATGCATCCGCGAGAAAGCGCGCTGCCTCCCACTCTCTTCGGCCTGTCACCCTCAAACAACTTGTCGAAGCGACGATAGAGCACTCGGACGCGGACTGGAAGATTGGTGATGTCGAAGTCGGACAGGTGCGTTAGTACCCGCCTTGCTTTGGCCCATAACTCTTGAACGCGTCCCCTGCTGCAAGGTCACGGTGGTTGCGCATGTACTCTCTGTGCAACCGCAAACAACCAATTGTGTATACCTCCTCGACGACGGCACTGCACAGTTTGAAGCACGACAGTGGGTTGATGCTAACAACGAAGAGGACGGCAAGCGAGAGATCACGTACGTACCATCTACTCCTGTGTTTCTTTTTGCGTTGCCAACCCAGGCACAGCGAGAACCGCTACGTTCGTGTCTTGGGTACTTTGAAGGTGTTTGGACAGAAGCGATACATCACTGCAACACACATCAACGAGATACCTCCTGAACGCGTATGCGATGAGCTCTGTTTCCACATCTCAGAAGCAGCGATGATCACTCTCATCTTCGAGCGCGGCCCAGTATGGCTTTCTCTTCTTCACCCTTACATTTGTGGGCTTACCATGATATAGCCGCCTCGGCCAAGCGAAGGCCCATCGACGAGTCGCCCGAACGCAGGTGCTAACTCCGCATCCGCGTACTCGGTAACCTCTACCAGCGTTGCTATCAATTCCGCACAATACGCGGGGCTGTCGCCACTGCAGCGCCAGATCATCACCTTCCTCGTCTCGCAACCTAAAACGGAAGAAGGTATCCATGTCGGTGCAATAGCAAGGCACATCGCGAGCATGAGCGGTGGTGCACCGCTGAATGCCGACGGCATCAGGTGGGATTCCCTAAAACAATTCACCTTGGCAACATAGCCTCACCTCACTGTAGCAAAGCATTGGATGAACTCAGTGACCAGGGCCATGTGTACACGACCATCGACGACTCTCATTTCGCTGTCTCTGAGTGAATTAGCTATCGCATCCGTGTATTGTTGCGTTCGATCTTGCTATCTAATCTGCAACCCTTGATTGCTCGATGTGCCCGAGCGCCACGGTTTGAAGCTGGGGCTTAAGAGCGTAAAGCCGTGTACCATGCTGCGGTAGAAGGTCTGGCGGCTGACATTGCTTCACGTCATTTCCATCGATAAATGTTCCCAGAGGACCTGAATCTGTAATACGTGACTCACCGACAGCCGTCATGACCGCATCTCAAAATGTAGACACCACAGTGCAGCTTCCAACCAAGATATGTATTCAAATACGGCGATACCCTGACGGTCCTAGGTATCTGATATCACTGTGATAGCACGGTGTTTCGCCAGGGGGGCTTCGCCCCGTGACAATACGACAGCTACTGGATGCGACACGCCAACACTCTGAGGCGCCATTTCAGATCGGAGACATCGAGGCCTATCGCGTCCGTATTCTACGTTCCATTAATACCATTTGTTGCAGCGCTAACCCATAGTCGGGATGTTGTCTAGATCTCGCTTGTGGCGCATCTGGTGTCCGTTAGTACATCTAAATCATCCACCACGTACGAGCTCGAGGATGGTACCAGCCTCGGGCGCATCTCTGCTCGACGGTGGTCATCGGACGCGGATTTCGACGAGCTTCCCGACGACTGTTCGAGGCTTTACGTGCACATAGTCGGGCACCTGGACGGGAAAGTCCAGTTGGGTGACAGAAACTGGGTCATCATTGAACAAATCTATGCCGTCACCGACATGCCGAACCGGCTGTTCTTCCACATTCTAGAAGCCGCCTTCGTGACTCTGAGCCTTGAGCGTGAACCTCCGGTATGTTCATCCCTATAACCTTAGAATGCGTCTATGTCGGGTCTCATGGGATGCTGTAGCCCACTGCCGCTGTAGCGAGTAACGTCGAGGCGCATAACGTCACGGCCCCCTCACCAACTCCTATTGGTCATGATGCGCCATTAAGTCGAAGGACAGCTGGATCGAGCTCCCAGCCACAGCCCGCTGTCTCAGCTCATGTCCAAAATTCAGACCCTCCTGCAGTATCAAGTTCGGCCCGACAGCCCACTCCACGCAACCCTGTGCGGGAAGACATATCAGCCACGCCGATCAGACAGCCAGCTCCCAGTCCTACGAGGCCAGCGATGAGCCCATCACCCTCCCCGCCTCCAAGCTCCCCATCGCCAGGGCCGTCTAGCCCTCCACCCCCACGGACGTCTCCACCTCCACAGAGAGCTTCCAGTAAGTGTTTTGGCTGAGTACTCACATTGGGGGAGACTGAGTGATGATCGTCTTAACCTTGGGTTAGAAATGACTGTCAAGCGTCGCCAGCCAGGTATCAAGCGCGATCCATACAGGGACCTAACCGTCCTCCAGCGCGCGATCCTTCTGCAGCTCATGAATGCATTGCCGTCCGAACGGGGGACGAACGTGTCAACAATCGCTATAGCAGTGAGCCACCACGACGTTACTTCCAATCAAATTGGGTAAGACTTGCCCCCCGCCGCCATCGCGATCGTCTGTGTTTTTGATCCACTGTTGCATTGCGTTTACCAGGGCGGCTTTGGACGAGTTAGTGGACTTGGGTCATATCGAATCAACCATCGACGACTCTCACTACGCCGTCAAGACCAATCATTACCCGAGGAGCATTTAGGGAGAGAAGGCTTGCATGCTTTGACTTTTTCTGAGTGTACTATATTCGCGTTATTCGCGGGTTCAATGAGATCCATCCCTTTCTCGTGTACGGTGGTGATAAAAGATACAAAATGCGCCTCCGAT
The DNA here is from genome assembly GCA_022814645.1 of Ganoderma meredithae. NCBI lineage: Eukaryota > Fungi > Basidiomycota > Agaricomycetes > Polyporales > Polyporaceae > Ganoderma > Ganoderma meredithae. The sequence continues at coordinate 21,831 of JAKLMY010000151.1, forward strand.
GTTGACGCCACAGTCCTACGTGCTTAAAAGATCTACCGTCAGCACAGCGGCAAAAAATTCAACTAAGGTGCCAGTGTTCGTAATCCCTTCCTTCGTCATGTTTCCTAAATCTAGGATATATAAAATCCAATCAGGGTGCCACTGGTTCCTCCGTCTGAGTAGCGGTTGGCGAATATGGCGACTGCGCCTTCAGGAACTGCGCTATGTCATGCGCAACCCAATCGTGCATTTTCGACGACGGATGGAGGTTGTCCACCCAGATTTCGCCACCAGACCGCGAGACGTGCTCCGGCCCAAACCCGTGTGATACAGGATCGTCAAGAACACGGCTGAAAGTATCCCATGAAGAGAAGAGGAGTGAAGTGATATCGGGATGCGCCGCGGTGAACTGGGCGATGTGCTCTCGGAGGGTGGCATTCCACACTTCGTATATGCGGCGAAGTTCGGGATGGAGTCTTGAGAAGCTCACACCTGCAAATAGACTCTTATTAGCGGACTGTTCTGGAAGGTGGGGTAAGGGATTAACAACGAACTGCCTGGCGATCTGTGAATCGGCGGGACATCGATGAAGAGGAAATTCCGGGCACCGACTTGGTACAAGGCTTCTTGCTCCACGAAGAGCTCTTCAATCGCATTAGGGACCGCTGGTATTTCTAAACGTCTGTATCAGAGTCCATGCTCAGTGCCAGATGAACCTTATCGTGTGAGGGTGGCGAGACATACGCGCAGTCGTTGATACCAATCCAAGTGACTGTTTATATTATCAAGGCACACGGGGACGGCGGAACTGTGAGCAGAAGGAGGACGGACGGAAGATGGGCATGAACTTACTAAATAGCGTGTCCTCGGCGCTCCAGGGTGCCCAGGACGGCTTCTCGCCGACACGGGGCAAGAAGTTGACCTGGACTTGCTTCCGGACGCCTAAGACGGAGTCGCCGCCGACAGCATAATCGTATACAAGGAAGCGATTGTCGGGGCTGTATTCAGTGATGAGGTAGCCGACCCAATTGGGCATGGCAGGCTCTGCCCAGGTGACACCAGGGTACTCGATGCCGAGGGGAGCTTCGTCGGAGGGGATGGTGTCTTTTTGATTGTATATGTAGCCGACATCCGAGTAGGAATCGCCGCTGGATCGACACAGGGCGCTGGGTTAAGAAGAGAAACAGTCGATATCCGCTGAGATCCCTACAAGATCACCAAATGTCGGAGGCGGGTGTAGCCGTGCCAGGTTGGGCCTATGACTTTCGGATGGTCTGTAGCCATGGCGCGGTGAGTGTGGGTTGGGGGTTAGAGGGTGGGTGTTGTAATATTGGGGCTCTGTGCGAGGGAGGAATTGGTATTCTTGGAGACGACGAGAGGGAAATGCTGACTGGGACGGCGAGCTGGCGCCCAGCGTCGAGGCTGAGTGGATTCGGACCCCGAGGCCAGGACGTTGTTTGTCCCTGTCCCGCCCCGCCTCTGAGCGTCTGCACACAGATCTGCGATCTGATCTCACGCGAGAAGAGCCCCACCGCGCTCAACTGAGCACCTGCAGCCCTCGTCCCCCGGCTGCGTCCTGCATACACTCCCCTCTCCTCGTCCCCTCACGACTCTCATGACGCTCTAGTCTCTTTCTTCGTCATTTCGCTCTCCCTGATCTCTTGCTTTTGCGCTCGTAGCATCCTCCTGCTCTGCTGTATACTCCATTCCGACATTCCCGGGCCTCGTGCATCCTCCAACCATGTTGCCGTCATTCTCATGGCTCTCTTCATTGCCCTCCATCGACTTCAGTCTCCCTTCCAGCATACAGAAGCGCTTCATATCCTTTGCACTCCGACAATCCCTCGGTCATCTCCTCAAACCCGGTCAGCTCGATATCCAACAAGTCGACTCCCAAATCGGCTCAGGCTACATCCAGGCCCGAGACCTTGAGCTCAGCAACGAGGTATGTCTCTCCTCCATCCCCTCTGCACATGTGCTATACTCAGCTTATAGGCCATCAATGCATTCATCTCCGGCCTCCCTATCCGATTGCACGACGGCTCTGTAGGCAAGGTCACCGCCCGCATCCCATGGCCTAATCCCCTCACATCCACCGTTGGCCTCTCCCTCGAGTCTCTTCATCTAACCTTCTACCTCGAGCCCACCGTGTCCTCTCAGGCAGACCGCCCGTTCGTGGACAACCTTGCCGACTCGGTCGCGTCTGTTGCCGAAACCTTCATCCATGAGGAACTCACCCCAAACGAAGAAGCTACCCTTCGTGAATCCTTTCATCCCGAATCTACTACCTCCTCCACACCGTCGGCATCGCACGAACCCCTTCCCGGTGGTTTGGACCCCTTCATGTCCGAAGATGAGGTCCACTTTAACGAAGCCGATCCTCCTGGCGTCTCCATCTTCGCTACTCTCATCGAACGCTTGCTTGCCCGCTTCCAGTTTGACGCGACGGATACTAGGATAACCATCGTCAACCCTCAGCAAGCTAGCTTTACGGTCATCGTTCCGGACATTCAATACAGAACGGAATCACCAGACGCGTCCGTTCGCGCCGCTGATGGCTCTGCTTCGCCGTCTGACCTGCGTCACGCAGGCGAGACACGCAAGGTGACGGTATCGGGTGTCACTGTTACCACTCGTTGTTTGCGCCCTACGAGCCCAGAACCCTTGACCCCTCAAGCGGCGTTGACTCCCAAGATGTCTTCTCCCCAACCGCTCGAATCACTCGTCTCCGAACCTCGTCCCGCGTTGCCCTCTCCATATCACTCCCCTGCCGTTCCTATTGCATACCTGCCTCCATCGCCACCCGAAGTTTACCCCGAACCGCCGGCTGTTACCATCGAATCTCCATTGGAACCACCGCCGTCGTCACCTAGTTCTGATTCGTCTGAGATGGACGAAGACACACAGATGTTCATGTCACAGTCTATCCTAAGCCTCCCCCCACGACCTGTATCCCCCACGAGCTCGGTGGCCAGTAGTATGTATCAGAGCGCCGTGGATACTTCGGAGCCCGATCCTGGTTTGGACGATATCCTGGAGGAAGATCACCCTCGGTCGCCTAGTCCGACCGAGAGTAATGCGCATCGGTCTCCTTTGCCCTCGTTGCCAGGTTTAGCTAGCATCCGGTATATCACAGAACCACTTCCGGCACGTGTGTCGGAGGAAGTCCCCACTCCGTTGCAGCCTCAAATGGCACAGTCACCTCCCAGCGGGCTCAGGGTCCACACGAAGGACATCGAGGATGAGACTGTCCTGTCCATTGGGGCTGAGCCGATCGAGCTTCGCCTCATTACTCCTCCCCCATTCCGCCCCACACCACAGCCTCGGGTAGCAGCAACTGTTCGCTCTTCAGGACCACACGACAGTTCGCAACCAGGAAATGTGAACTCGGACACCGGTTCTATCCGCCAGGACAAGGTCCGAATTGAGCTCACTATTGGCACCATTGCGTGCGCTTTCAGTGCGAGACAAGTCCGGAGTATCGTCGATCTTGCCGATCTGTGGGCGTCGCATATCGCCCCTCCGGCTGGTCATGCTCAATCAAATGACACAAGTTCAGCTCTACCATTCGACGACGTTGAAGGACACGTCCGCGTACGTGGTCTTGTCGTCCTCCTGCTGCCGGCTGTGCGCTCGTCGGGAGCAAATCCAGATGATGCTCTGACCGAGTATTTTGCTCGGCCGTTGGTCCCTCCCCACTTGCACCGTGGCTACGGTCGGATCCACGTTGAAGGTATTGGAGCGTCCGTGTCGATAAAGCGTGCGGATCCTCTCAAGGGCAGATATGCACCCTCCAAACGAGACCCTCTCTCCGTCACTGCAAATTTCACCGTTATGGATTTATCTGCGTTTGTCTTCCTCCCTCGCACTGGCCCGAATGGCGAGATGACCGCTGCTCCGATCCTTATAACTGACCCTCATTTGCCGTCACAATACTCTACGACACATGTGCACCCAACTCCGGGCCCAACAACAGAATCCAGCCCTTTGCTCCCTACCTTCGACATCGTGGATTGGACGGATCCCACTCAACGGAGCATGTCCCCGAAGTTGTCGCTGTGGCGCACCAAGGCGATGCAACACCCCCCTGCTGCTGGCCGGTCTCCACAAAGGCCAGGTGATGATGAATATCCTTTCCTGTCCTCCCCCGGGACGAGTCCGCCACGACGTCCGTCCGACCTTCCGAAAATCCCGAGCCCATCATCCGCCCGCTCAATACCTGTCGTGCTGCCATCATCCCCAGGTAGACTGGGACTAGCCGGCGCCTCTTCTCCTGGAAGAGGAATCGTCCTCCCCCCCCCAAACCAGTCCACGCCTGCACTATCCGTGAAGTTCCGATCCGCGTCTCCTCGTTATAAAGACGGACACCGCAAAGCTGAAGTGCAGCTTGTCATAGCCCCCCTGCATGTTTTCCTGGACTCTGGCATGATGCTTGCACCCGTGGAGCGTGGAAAAAACGAGGTTCTTCGGTTCGTCGACGAGCTAACGGCGCCATATGGGCGCATGAATGTGGAGGAGGTTGTTCACAGTGATGTAGAAGAGGGTATCTTTGACGACGATCCTGAGGAATACCGTGCCGCAATTCCGCGAGCGCCCCGATCACAACACGACCGCGACGTGGAGCGTGAACGGGAACGGCGCAGACTAGAGCAGCTCGTCTTGGAAGATCTCGATCTTGGGTACGACTACCATGATCATGGGCAGGTCAAGATCCCTACCACCCCAACTTCACGGCGCTCAGAGGTAAGTCGCATCTCGCAATCCACATTGTTCAATGGTTGATGACGTCTCCGCGCTGAACACAGAGGAAGAGGCCGAAGCCCGATGGTACCACAGTCTCGATCAGTATCCCTGCGATTCGTGTGGAGATTCGCACGCCACCCCCACCTAACCGATTACCCCGTGCAGGAGTGCTGGTGCTGGACATCCACGATCTATGTCTATCTCCAGGATCCGCGGTCGAACGTGACGTGGCTCCGGCTGCGAGATTCGGTACCGCCGAGGAGTTGTATGGGGACCATGTCCCCAGCCAACGAGCTGGAGGGCAAGCAAACATCGTGCTTGGGGCGAGCTGGAAGCGAGTTGTGGTGGCGTATTCCATCGTCGGAGAGTCGAAGGCTCGAGCAATATTGTCCCTGGGCTCGCTTTCACATGTGCCAGGCGACCAAGCTTCACAATTCGGCGTGGGTACGCCTTCCGCACGAGAGTCAAGTGGCCACGGGCTCCGGCCGCAGGTGACTGTCAGCCAAGCGCAAGTCGTGCATCAGCTGGATGGTACCCCATCCGTAAACAAGACAGCCATCTCTGTCGATCTTCCGTCTATCCATGTGGAGCTGTCCAAGCCTCTCATCGACGGGCTGCAACTCTGGATAGACGATTTGACGCAGCTGATGGAGGCGGCGTTCACGGAACAGCCTGGGTTGAACAATGGCTCGCAGCGGGGGAGTGGGCATTCGAGCTTGATCGGCAGTCGATATTTCGCTAACGCAAGTACCGGTGGGAGCGGCACGGAGAGCGGCGATGCTAGCCTTGCGAATACTATTACGGCTCGCCCGGAGCAGCGCAGCGAAACAGCGGTTAAGATCGCCATCACGGAAGGTATGATGTCTTGTGGCACGTTCAAATTTCGTCGACTTAATGTCTATTCTAGTCGTGGTGAGGTTGTTGGTACCAAGGGAGGCGGACGGACAGATCGTGGCTGTTCGACCATTTGATTTGACTGCCTCCGACGTGGATGTCTTGCTTGAGCTCAAGCCCGAGGGGAAGGTACGAGATTCAATCATCAGGATGTGTGCGACATTATCTCTGATTTATGAAATGACCAGGACGAGACTGTTGCAACCGTCGGTATTATGGACTTGACTGTCTACGACCTTTCGACGACTGGCTACAATTGCTTCTTGTCGTTGACAACTCCTCGCTCTCTGGTACGTATCACATTCATAAACATGGACACGGATCGTTGACTCAGTTATGGCAGAATACCTCTGCGCGTTCCGCCCTGAAGCTCCGCTTCACGTCCTTGGTCGTACCCGAGACAACGGCGAAAGAATCAAGAATACGACTTACGGTAGATGGCATCACCTACAACTTCTACCCCGACATCGCATGGGCTGCAGACCTTGGCCGCTTCTTCAAAGCACCTCCTGGGGTACACATGTTTCCCTGTTGCCCATATTTCGCGCAATTTGTTGACTATTATGATTTTACAGGCCTTTGAGTCTGTGGTTCCGAGCGAACGAACCCGGATCAACGTCAAAGTCAACGACACTTCAGTACGTCTATTTGCACCGACAAACAAAGGCGCCCTGTTACCTTACATTGAGGAATCTGAGTTCTCGACCGTCATCGAGGGCAATTCGCCTAATATGTCGATGAGCCTGGGAGTCCCGTCGTTTTCACTGCTGTTGATCGACGACCTGACGAGCAACGAGGGGGATGTCACGCCTGCACATCCGTCCTCGGCTGCCCACGGTGTTCCATTCTGGAAGGTCAGGGCATGTAGTCATAGTCTATGGGGCTGATTCAGCTAACATTCGTCCGCAGGCTGGGGGTTACGCACTGATCACGGACATAAGAGATCTTGTTCTGTCGTTCAGACGAGATGCATCGGCGACATCTACTTCCAATCGAGTGAGCATGTCTCAAACGGGGCCGCCCGCAGTGGTGCTGACGATGTTGGTAGCTCGTCGTCGACCGAGGGAACCTCTACTTACACATGTGTGCCGACACAATGGGCGCACTTGGGGCCTTCATCGGGGACCTCGCCTCGGCCTTCAAGCCGCCGAATGCAGAGTGAGCAGCACGTCCAATATATGGAGTGATATGACATCTCAAGCATCTGCAGGCCCCCTGAACTGAAATCAAAGCGAGAACCCACCAATGTTACAGAGAGGATAGCTTCATCTCGTGGATTACTCGGTAAGATCTCTCAGCACGCCGTGTCCAACAATCGCTCAGGCTGTTCTACAGCATCTCTTGACGAGCAGGCATTCAAGCGCCTTCCAGAAGTTGGAGCTGCGCCGGACATGATTGATGATGACTTACCGACCAACGCGGACTACCTCGACGAGCACTTTGGGGCCGCTGCAGGTCTTCGAGATTTCAGCGATGACGAGTTTGCGGAGACAGACATGGAGGGCTCCTACCTTCAACATCCTGGTGCTGGGGGTCCGAAAGGCATGACTGCTGCCTTCGGAGGCGAAACCATAAGGATGCTTCGTTCGGAAGGTTTGCACATCGTTGAGAATTACTTCGAGACCCTCCCGCCTGATCCAGGTGAAGCTGCGAGGTTTGTTTCCTGAGCAGGTTAATGTTGTAGGTGTATGCTGACTTCTTATTCAAGCTTCGGGGATACTACCTTTCAAGCCCGAGTTCACAAATTCAACGCCACTCTTTTGCTGTACGATGGTTACGATTGGATCCGCACGAGGAAGATCATTGAGGAGAAGGCCAAGGAAATGCGGCGCAAGCTCGCGAAGATCCGCCAACTGGTCGCGAGCGGGCAGACACCGGACCCGAGTGTTGAGGAGACCAATGCTCTTTTGTTTAACTCCGTCTACATCGGCTTGGACCACAACGTGGACGAGTTGGAGCCTGGAGCGCTCATCGCAGCAATCGATGAGGAGCTGAATGAAGAGTTCGAGACAAACACCCAGAGCTCGTGGCAGTCACTTAAGCCTCAGCCGTTAGCCTCTCCTGGGAGAGGTAGTTCCCATGCCTCCAAGCCCCATCGCAGGCGTCTCCATAGGTCCAAGGGCCCCAGCATCGAGATCAAACTCATGAACGTCGATGCAGAGGTAGACCAGTATCGTCCAGAAGGCGCCCTCGTCTCTCGTACCTTCGCAACGGTGAAAGACGTCGAGATCTTAGACCACATCAAGACCTCAACCTGGAGCAAGTTCCTCACTAGCCTCCGTGCCGACTCTCGCGGGAACGTGCGCGAGACCGACTCCAATATGGTGCGCGTCGAGTTGCGGATGTTGAACCCTGTTCCCGGACACCCATCCGAGGAAGCCAGGCTTCGGGTAAGAACCTCGTCGCTATCGTTAGAAATATCGTCTCATCCATCCGCAGGCGAAGGTCCTGCCATTGAGGCTTCATGTCGATCAAGACGCTCTCGACTTCCTGAAGCAGTTTTTCGCCTTCCAGGATCCTGACGCCGCTCCTCCAGCTAATACAGAGCCAGCTGACGAAATCTTTTTCCGTATGTGCTGTTCCAAATCCCGCATGTCTTCTATCTGACCGCACAATCAGAACAAGCCGAAGTATTCCCAGTCGACATCAAATTGGACTACAAGCCTCGTCGTGTCGATTATCGCGCGCTAAAAGAAGGTCGGACCATCGAGCTCATGAACTTCTTCCACTTCGACGGTGCCGAAATGACCTTGAGGCACATCACGCTGAAAGGTGTAGGTTTCTTCCTTGCCTTTGCTCGTCAACTATTGTGGTTTACATGTCCCGTAGATCACTGGATGGCCAAGGTTCTTCGATTTGCTCAACGATCTATGGACGCCAGACGTCAAGGCTACGCAGCTCGTCGACGTCATCTCTGGCGTGTCACCCATCCGCTCCGTCGTGAATGTTGGATCCGGCGTCGCAGACCTCGTGTTGTTGCCCATCGCTCAATATAAGAAAGATGGCCGAGTCTATCGCGGGTTGCAGAAGGGCACAAACGCTTTCATCAAGTCGACCGCGATGGAGGCGATCAGGCTAGGCGCCCGTCTTGCGACAGGAACTCAAGTTATTCTAGAGCAGGCTGAAACTGTCTTGGGTGGTCACTTCCAGGACGAAGTCACCGCAGAGACTGTCCAAATCCCAACCATGATGGACTTCGACGGGGAGGAATTGGATGAGGAGACGAGAGATCTGATTAGCAAGTACGCCGAGCAGCCGGTGAACGTCAAGGAGGGCGTGCAATCGGCATATAGGAGTTTGAAGCGCAACCTCAACTCAGCGGCGCAAACCATCCTCGCGGTGCCTATGGAGGTGTATGAACGCTCAGGGAATGAGGCATGTCCATGGTGTGGTGAGAACGTCGACAATAGCTGACTTTGAGCCTAGGGTGCCGTCCGAGCAGTTGTGCGTGCAGTTCCCATCGCCGTCTTGAAGCCCATGATTGGCGCCACGGAGGCCGTCAGCAAGACTCTCCTTGGGCTTCAAAACACACTTGATCCTAATATCCGTCAAGAGAACGAGGCCAAATATAAGCAACGATAGGACCAGTCCCTTGCATCTTGCATCTACACTTCCATTCACTGTAATTATACGCACGCCCCAGTTACTCGTCTCATCAGTACACATTCCCAGGAACATATTTCATAGCACGCACTGTACACTACATAGCAATACATCCACCGTGGACTGACCGCAAAGCATAACGACATGAGAAGGTGGAAGGGGAAAAGCGCACAGATGGATTTGAGACTCAGTCGATCTCCATGCCCATGGACCGACCCTCGCCGGCAATGAGTGCACTGCGCGTTTTGGTCGCGACCTTGATCTTCTCCTTGATCTTTTCCGCTTGTGGGGTGATCGGCTGGACAAGCTTGATTGAGGTCTTCTCAAGGGTGCGTTTTCTGTGCGCCTTGAGCTTTTCCCTCGCGACAGCCATCCTGCATATTGTCGGTCTATAGGGCGAGGAGATTGCAGGACTGAATGGACGGACCTGTTTTTCCAGAACGCGTGCTCCCGCTTCTGCTTGATCTCCGCTATCCGCTTCATCGCCTTCACCGTCGTCTGGACCAGTTCGCGGTTGTAGCGGACAGGGATGTTTCTCCTCTTCTCGAACTCGATGGTCGAGTCCTGCAGGACGTCATGAAGACGTGAAACGTCGGGAGAGGATTGACCGACTCACAATGGTCATCTCCTTGCCAGCAGCTTTCCGGAATGCCTTCGTCCACCGTACTTTCCTCGGGTTTCGCTTCATCCTGGGGAGAGTTTAGAGCACAACGGGATATGATCCAGGAGTGCACACTCACTTAAAGTTCTTATTGCATCTATATAGATACAAGAATCAGACAAGGGTAGTAACAGAGTGGGCGACAGGACCTACTTTGAGCTGCAGAACCGGAAGACCTTCGCATCGTTCCGGACAAATGCGCTCCCTGCGATGAACTCAGACATGCGGAACCAAATCGAAAATATCGGGACGCACCGTGCCCTGGGTATACGCTTTTTGAACAAAAGTAGCACTTCTCGATACGCATGGCAGGAGCAGGTGGGCGTGCAGGACCAAGTGAGTGCGACGACCGAGACTCCGCGGCTCGTCTGCCAGAATTTATTAAGCGCTCGTTGATAGCCAAACATGCGCAAACACACGTTGTATATAGCCGTGTCATGGTCTTGGCGCATCCGTCGGACGACCCTTCCCACATCCCCATACGACGTCGTCGTCATGTACGCGTTGTGTCCACCGAGCCCGTGCCCATCCTCTTTTTGCGTGCCCTCAATTCTCCTCAATCCCCTGCTTGAATCAAGGCCTCCAGGCAACCCAGCGTGACAAGCCTTGAACGTCCCACCAGCCAAATTCAGCTTCTACGTCAAATCCCACCGCGTGTACGATCAAGCTTCAAGGTTCGACGATCAAACGCACACGCCTCAATGCGATATCGATTCAACGTGAACTGTGTGATATGAAGACAGAAGCCTGAAGCGCTAGGCAAGAGCGGCAAGCTGAAATGAAGTAGGTCCAACGACCGTGAGATGGCGAACCGTCATAAACGTGTGAGCGATCGTTATGAGAATGTTTCCTTTGAGTGTTCCGCAATCCCCGCAACTTGCGAGAGGTGATGTCTACAGCCCAGGACGATTCAGAGTTCCCCAACTTTTTTCTTCCAAGTTCGACATTGGTTGCAAAACTTGGCAAGCAACGGGCAACCTCGGTATATTCAAGGCGTGTGCGGCAGCGACAGATTCTACAAGATGCAAAAAAACCATATAGATACATTTCGACACTCATTAACTGGGGATATAGCAGGTATTGTATACTACAGTATTATTGACGAGCAAGACACAGCAGGAAAGCAAGACAAGAGGGATCTTCAATAGTCGACATTCGGCAGGTAAAGAGCAGAACGCCTCTTGAGGCGGCGAGATTTGGTTACGGCAACCGCGAGATCCTGCAGCAGTGAAGGGACTGCATGAGCAAAGGGACCGAGAAGACGAGCGAGACGCACAATGATCAAGGACGTGAGACTGCGACGCCTTTTGACGTGAGGCTTTTCGGTGGCATTAGCATTCACGGCGAGGCCTAAATTGACAGCGTCTTCGTGATTCAAGTCTCTCCCCTCCTGCAAAGGCTGAAGCAGTCGACATATGAGCAGGGAAGAACGAACTCGAGCAAGTGAAACACGCACTACGGGATCCTCTCCCCCAGCATTGGCCACCAGTTGCTCGACAGACCGATAATCGACCCTTTGCTTCGATTCGACATGATCAGCACAGCGCCCACAAAACACTCGACAAAACCACTCACCATCAAATGATCGACCGGCCTTCGATGGGTTTGTGGGTAGGGGTGGAAGCGAAAGAACACGGACTCGCGATAGCTGGGAAGCCGGAGCGTGTCTTTCTGGAGCTCGTGGGACATGGTGGCGAAGGAAGGGAAGACGATATCGGGTTTCCTCGGTGTTTTCAGCATGAGGTGTGTGTGTGTTCCACGCGAGGGCGGGGAGAAGGGCGGGGGAGAAGTAGAGAGCGAAGGAAGTTGGGTGAGAGCGGTGGGCGAGGGAAGGAGCGAAGAAGGGGTGGGGGCAAGTGCTCGGGGAGCTACCAGATTTTAAAGCGAGAGCGTGGGCAATACGGCATGGGCATTGGAGGAAAGCGACGTCGCATCACTACCAAGAGCGGGTTGCTCGCGCGTTCCCGAGACACGCAGGGGCTAGGGCGCTGTCCTAGACCTGCTCCCCGAACGCCCTTGCCTCCGCGCCCGCTCGTTTGGTTCTCAGTATCCCAGATACGCCTCCCGCCATACCTACCTTGAAAACTCTGGCAAGGCACGCAAATCGCGTCAATTCGCGGACTTTCATGCGACCTACCCTCAAGCCTTTGACGTCGACTGGAAGATGTTCAAAACGGAAAACGCGACCAGAGGATGGCAGCCTGCAAGCGACTATCCCAGCAGTCGACGGCCACCCCCCAGGCGACATTAGCAGCACCAGTCGACGAACACGTCTTACTAGTCTCCAGAAGTTCAACAACAAACCGCGGAGCTGGATTTAAGACGACGGTCCACTGTGAGTGGGCGCAACGCGACAACGGAGCTGCCGGTCGTACTGGGGACAACCTCGCTAGTGAGTATGCTGATCAATATCATGCATTGCTCGTGGCGAACGTAGGTACCACACCTCCCAATCACCTTCAAGACATCTTCAAACTCCTCATCTCTGTTCGCTGCACCCTTACCCCGTCCAGACTCTGACGTCCAGCGGGGTGGTTGTGGGAGCGTGACATGGGCGTCACGCCCTGTCACGTCCTCGGTGCCATCTCCCAGAATCAAAAGGCGAGTCGTGTCGTCCGTTGAGTTGAAATGCGCTGCACGTGTTCGTACAGAAACATTTCAATCCAGTTCATGGGAGCATTGGATATGGTCTACGGACCTCTCCGACGACCGTCCTGACGTTTCACGTCGGCATGAGGTCCAGCCAGTCCGACTTCGAAGGATGAACACAACAAATGGAATTCCACCGCAACGGTCGTTTGTGAACAAGAACGGGCCACTCACCTAGGTCCTACATTCACCCACGGGCCGTAGGTTTTGTTTCGCCTCGGGACAAGAGCCTCAGAACTCATCCCGCTATGGCGTATCCTATTGGGCCAACGTCGACCATGACGTCCGTCGGCGCGACGTGAACAAGCCTCTAGCATTCCGAGACGCACGAATGTGGCAAATGGAGCTACCGCAAGCTATTGCGACACGGGACACCTGAAAATGCAAACTCTCGTAACGGTCGAGGCATTCCACGGCTCCTCCGGCTTTGAACTGCAGGATGGCGCGGACCAGGGATCCAATTCGACTGCCCGACAGTTTTTGAGGGTGTGCGACATGACGGAAGTGACTTGTTGGGCCAAAAACGACGCGACGAGAGTGCTGAGGCCGGAGAAGACGGCGATACGGTCAAGGCCGACATGAAAGTGATTGCAGCGGTGAACGGCACCCGAAGATTCCGCCAGACAGCAAGCGCACCAAAATGGGAGAACGAGGAGACGACGCAGATGGTGCTGGTCGTATGCCTAGGAGAGCAAGTTGGATGAGAGGCGTCGAGGGGGGCCGACAACGTTCGATAGGAGGTTGAGAAAAACGGGCGTCAGAGGCGTTGTGGTCAGAAGAAGATTGCTGGCCTGAGAGAGGTCCAGAGTGTCGCAAGTACGTTGTCTTCCCGTTAGCCCATCTCCCAGGCGCATCTGATAGCCCATGTTGGTAGAGGAACTCAGGAAGAAAGAGCAGGACGTGAAGCCGTGGGACGCGACCCGAGGTGGTGGATGGCGCGACCCAGGCGCGACGGTCCGCGGTTGTTGTCGGTCGATGCGTCGCGAGGACGTCCCGCGGCGGGCAGCGGCGCGACATCGATCTCATCGTAGGCGCACGGCACCGATCGCACAACCAAGCGACATCGAAAATCAGAAACAACCCCGATCCCCCTAAATAGTATGCTCCGCAACGCCTCAGGCGTCAGGGAGCAACGCCAACCGTTACTTATCCTGGTTACGCAGACTCGCTCGCAGTCGGCAGCCCTCCACGACGGCGTGAGGTTCAGGCTTCGAATCACAAGGATTAAACTTCAAGTCGACTCGTTGGCCGGTCTCCGAACATACCTCCTTCAAATGAGGTCGAAGCTTGTCTTGTGTCCGAGAGAATTCAATGGCACCACTTCACCGTCGTTTCGTCGCGAGTCGATTCATGCGATGACCTAAAATAGCGCCGTGCAACGCATACGTTCAACATCCTTCGTGCCTCGTAACGTACATTTCCCAGATTTTGTATTTCTGCCCCCTCACCCGCTTTCCTAGTAGGGACCTACCGGACGAATTGCCGTTGCTGACCATCATCTCGAGGAACAGATGACAATCTTCTCGTCACCGCATACCCCTTGTATCCTACGGCAGACGACAAATGGCCTTGTTGTTGCGTGGAACATATCCCTCTCAACCACCCATCACGCCAGTACTTTCGAGCTCACTTTGGTCGTCAATCGATGTCTATGAGCTGGGCTTGTAGTATTCGCCTTAACTCGACCTATACAAGTGCTGTACTTGAGACCTATGACAACGCTCGATCTCGTCAGAAATCGAGCACTGAGAATGAATGCACGAGAGCGGGCAAAGTCACTGTATCTACAACAGCTTTTGAATGGATCTTTACTCTACGTTCAGCTGATGATCGACCTGCCCGCTGGATATCCCGAGGTGGCCGAGCCAGATATCTGTTGAGCCACCTTTGAAATTGAATGGACCAACTCGAGTTCGGCCGTATGCCACTACAGTGGGGTGCCTATACGTGCCTTTCTAAGTAAATATTTACGGTCTCACGTCTGAGAAACCTACTTATGGCGATCGGTTGTTGACGCGTTGACGTACAAACACCACCCACCGCAGCGATCTGCCAATTAAGGCAGGAAGGTCAAGTCGCGAGATGGTTGCCTAATTGTACCTTGATCATGCTGCACGTTCTCCTGTGGCCGGTCAATTGAACGACACAAATGCGGGGAACGACAATCGTATGTCAACGGTGACGACCACCGTATCTAGCACCACGGCGGAATCTCAACTCTTCCCAGGAGATTTACGTGACCGATATGCCGGTGATGGACGGGACGACAGCCATACTTTAGCCATACTAGTCCTAGCAAGTATCGGGATGACATGCCTGTACCTTGGCGAGAATAAGTTGGCCATTTCTTTTGGCGGAACCACCAAAATTCGGACGGGGCACCCATGTATATCGATGAGGGACGACTGAGTTGTCACCTGGGCCAGCACAATCCGACACGGGAATGCATACATAACGTTGACGAATGGAGCCTGACGTGGACGGCAAATGCGTACATAGTCTAGTATGTTCGTCTACGCGGCAAAGAGCTCGTCAACCACCATCCCCGCACGAACGCCGAGGATGCTCAGGAGCGACTCGCTCAAGCCGTGCGTCGCCTGCGTGCACCCCTGGAGGTAGATGCGAGGTCCGCTCATGGACTCCTCTTCCTTCTCCGGAAGCAGCCTGTACGAGCGAGAGATGCGAACCCTCGACGGGTGTACCTCGCCGACGAGCTTGCTGTGGTCCGAGTTGGGAGTGTCGGGAGTCTGGGGGGTCGAAAAGCCGTCGCTGGTCGACGATGAAGTGACATGAGAAGCAGGCACGCCGAGGTCGGCGAACAGGGGGGGAATGACCGGAGAGCTCGCCTCGGCTTCAGTGACGAGCTGAATGGTGGAGCTCTTGATTCCGAATTCATCGGCGAGGTTGGAAGACAGGAGGAATTTCATCCATGAGTCGCGTTCGTACCCCGTGCCACAGAACACGACGTCATACGTCTTCTGCATGACTGCGCGGTTGAGAACGCCATGCATTGTGAGACGCACCGACTCGCCGTACGTGGATCCGTCGGAGGGAGGAATCATTTCAGCCGCAAAGACAGAATTGTGAGGACGGAGGGTGATTCTCGTTCGGTTTGATTCCTCGTCTTTACCGGTTCGCGCCTTGACTCCGTCGAGAAGCTTCTGGTGATACATTACTTCGTACAGCTACTCGAACCATAATCAGCTTATGTCCACTCATAAGAAACAGGGCTGTCTTACGGAATCAATAGTTCGATTGTTGACCACGCTGTAGTTCGTTGGCATGTACTCATGGAGCAAATGTTGGCGATCCCGTTCGGTGGGGAGGCCAAACATAAGGTCTGTAGCTACATCGAAATTAAGTTTGTCTGCCTCGAGAGGTTTAAGTTAGATCTTACCGTCCGGGTCGAAGATCTCATTGGAGAACGGAGTATCGTCACTGGGCTTCAACGAGCCCTTCCGGAAAATCATATCGAGCTCATGCTTCTTACCCCCTGAGACAGAGAGTGCGTTGAGGCGGTTGTGTAGGTCTAGAAGCACCTCAGTCGACGATTGACCGGCGCCAATGACCGCGATGCGCAAAGGTTTGGTAGTGTGAGGCAACGAAGAGAAGAAGGCGTCTGCAGAAGAGATGTACGATGCACTATGGATTATGCGTGGATGGGGCGAGAGAATGGACAGCGCAGGGGGGAGTTTTGGGGAACCGCCCGGGGAAAGGATAATATTTCCTAAGGGGGGTTAGTCAGACGAGATGGCGAGCGTGGAACTACAGTGTCATCGATGGGAACACGCACTTGATCTCCTGAAAAACTCTTCTCCACTCTCTACGTCACGACTACGGACCTCTACGGTACCATCATCGCAGCGAGTGATACCGACGACTTCCTCGCCATATCGCACCTGAACACCGCGCTTCTGGACATAGTCGGCGGCCCAGGAAAGATAGTCGGAATATTCTTTGCGAGTGGGCGTGAAGCTGCCGCGGTTGATGAAGGCGAGCAGCCGGCCTTCAGAATGGAGGTAGGCTAGGAACGTGATGGGTGATTGAGGGGAGCGCAACGTCGCCAGATCTTTCAGAAAGCTGGAGGAGTGGTGGAGAAGTTAGCTTGCATGTTTCCCATCGCCAAATGGCGATACACAAACCTGATCTGCATGCGTGAGTTGGGGAGTAGCATGCCGGGATGCCATCGGAATCCATTTTGCTTCTCAATGAACAAAACCTCCTGGAGAGGTACATGAGGCTAGTCGCATATACGCCGTATGAAGGCAGCCTAATAATAAGTCCATGATCAGTACGAATGGGTACGGGCGGGCTTACACGTGAGGGCTCGGGATTCGCCCACTTGTCGACGATAGCACCAGCTATGGCTACATTGGCGGGGCCGAATCCCAGGCCAATGACGTCGTACAGCACGGAGGTTGTCGGTTGGGAGGGCATCGAAGAAGGCGGGCAGGCCACGAGAAAAGCTGGTGAAGAAGGGAAAGGTACGTCGTGGTTGTGGGCAGTTCGGGAGCAGTGCTCTGAACCTTTTAAACCGCGGTCGGAAAAGGCGATAGGCAGACATGTGTCATTCCCGCGGTTGATACGATCACATCGTCCTCCCAAGCCCAAGTGTCCAGCATGGCGTAGGCCGGCAGTGGGGTTCAACAGAGGACGGCAAAACGCTGGGTCTGGAAGGTTTCCTGGCGCCGGATTGAGCAGGGCGGTGGGAGAGGGATGCTGTCTCTGGCTGTCCAGACCACACGGGGCGTGGCCCAAAGATGCTCGTGCGGGGCTATGGGCGTGCAGGCTGGGCCCAGGCGAGTGTCGCAGAGGCTGCAGGGCGAGGGTGGGACGGGGACAGAGGCGGAGACGGCAAATCAGAACGCGGCTCCGACTATCTGATTAGATCGCTGTTCCCGCGTGTATCCATCTAATCACCCTCCGCAGCAGCCGAGACAATCTGATTAGATAAGATCAGGCCGACCCCCGCATCGGCGCACGTCGCCCAATCCTTGCTCCTTGCTCCTCTCGCCCGCTCCCGTCCCGCATGGCTCTTGCGATGGCTCGGTCCCTCTCGGTCCAATGTGCTCGCCCCCGTGTTTCGCAATTTGCTATAACACGTCCTTGGCACCCTCTCCGATTATTCCGAACCCCCCGTTTTGCCGCATCCCCGGTCGGCAACACGCGTCATTGAACATTGCGTGCCCCCTCCCCAAGTCGAAACACCCAACCGTTCTAGCACCTGAACCACTCAGTCGTCGTCGCCCTCTCTGTCCTCGTCCGAGCCGCGACGGGACTCCTTGTTTTCCAACTCAGAGGTCAGTGCTAATAAAAGGCCAAACCTTGTCACACGTCCACCCGGCCCGTTTGCTCAACCGTTCCGTCCTCTTACTTAGCAGTCTCCTCGATGTCAACCACGTCTGTTACCACTCTTGGGCCCCCGCCCTCCACCGATCCCCAGGGCGGACACGCCGACTATGATCAGATTCTCTCAGGCTATACACACTACGACTTCCCCGATCTCTCGTCCCGGCGCTTCGCTCCCGATTCGCTGCAGACCGTCTCACAGTCCTTCGGCCCCGGTGTTGATCAGGACACGACCGTCCCCTTCGCCACTTTAGTCGCTGCTACTGCACGCGTCCTCGGTGCCTACTGTAGTTGCCGGGACACGCTTCTCGCCATCTCGGATGTCAAGGAAGCTGTGGTCCTTCCTGTGAGAGTCCAATGGGGCGAGGCGACCTCTTGGAAGGACGCCGCTGCGGCCATTTCTAACACACTCGCAGATCCCCGCTCTCCACGGGTTCACCCTGATCTCCTCCGACGTGCGCTCGATCTTAACGCGAAGCAGTTCCCCGCCTTGGCGTTGCTCAATCCTGGCCCGCTCCCACAACCCGGCATCGGTGGTTATTTTCCCATTGCCTTGGTCACTGACCAGCAAAGTGCCCAAATGTCAATAATCGCCTCTGAGCGAGTCCTACACCCTTCGCAATCTACCCTCCTCCTGTCCCAAATCGTCGCACTCGCCAAGTATGCTATCTTGGCCCCGCAATCCTCTATAGACGCTCTACCTCAGTTGCCTTTAGATTTGCTGTCATCCTACGACAAGCAGTCCATTGAAACCCGTATGTCCACGGAACATCTCATCCCGCTGACCAAATACGCTATGGACCACCTTACGTTGCGGGCACTCGGGTCCCCTGACGCCATCGGCGTACGATGGTACCCAGACCTCTCTACCGATATCCCCATTTCCTCCTTCGTCCCTGAAACTCTCACCAATGCGGAGTTCGACCAAAAGGCAAACCGACTAGGCCGCTGGCTGCTCAAAATCGGTTTGAAGAAGGGACGCTCCGTCGCCATCTGCATGAAGAGAGATTTGTGGTTCCACATCGCGTTCATAGGCGTCCTCCGAGCGGGTGGTTGCTACGTTCCGGTAAGCATATACCGCGAATCTCGGTTGGAGGAAGCGTCGCTGAGCTTCTTCATGATACTCTGAATTCTTAGATCGACTCGGAGCTTCCAGCGGAACGGCAGCAATTCATCGTGAAAGACTCCGATGCACAATTCATTTTGTCGACTTCCGATCTACCCTGCTTCTCAGCTCTCGGTAGTACTGCAATTGATTTCATTGATCCTGTTGTCCGAGAAGCAGTCGAGGCGCAAAGCGCCCAACTACTTCTGGTGCCAGACCCGGACGACCTCGCGTACATTCTGTATACGTCTGGTAAGCTATATTTACTCTTGCATCATTTAAACGATCTCATTCGGACACAGGAACTACCGGAACACCGAAGGGATGCATTCTTACCCATCGAGGTCTTGGGGAGGCTATTTGGGCTCTCAGCCAGTTCTGTGCAGCTGCGGAGTTCGCCCCAGGGAAGGGCAACTATTTGTCGCTCGCGTGTGAGTGTCCATGAAGTGGATGTAACTCCTGACTGCAAGCTCATTTATTTCCACAGCCGTTGCATTCGACGTGCATATTGCAGAGATCATGGTGGCGCTCGCTGTTGGCGTCCCAATTCTCTCTGCGCCACGTTCACTCCTGCTCGAGGATCTCCCATATTACATCACCCATTTACGGGTGTCTCACGTCGGCATTGTCCCTAGCCTCATCGAGGCAACGATGGGTGCAGTGCAGGATGGCGAGGACGCGGGCCGTGCGACTGCGCTGCGTTACATTGCCAGTGGGGGTGAGAAGATGAGCGATGCGGTACGTCAAAGAATATCGATATCTATATGATTCGCCTGAGCTCGAGGCAGATCCTGAACAAGTGGGCGGATCATCCTAAGGTTCGGCTCGCGAACTTTTATGGGTGAGCTGCATAACAATGATCTAGAGGGCGATATACTGACCTTTCGCTCCGACAGACCAAGCGAAGTTACCATTGGTTGCGCTGCACGTATGATGGACATTGACACTCCGAGGGCGAACATCGGTCACACTTTCCCAAATGTCGCTGCGTACATCGTCGACGACAACATGAGTATCGTGCTTCGCGGAGTACCTGGGGAGCTTGTCGTTGAAGGTTCCCTCGTGGGGCGTGGTTACATAGGCCGCCCAGACCTCGCTCAGAAGGTATTCATTAAGTTCCCAGACGATGGCACGGAACGGTGGGCCTACCGAACCGGCGATCTTGTTCGCATGATGGCGGATGGGACCTTGGAAATTATCGGTCGCATCGACACCCAGATCAAGCTGCGTGGTGTACGCATCGAGTCTGAAGGTATCTCGTCCATCATCCGAAACGCTGCACCCGCTGCTCATTCGCTGGACGTCCTAACCATTCTCGCCAAACATCCCTCTCTTGGCGTGGACCAGCTAGTCTCCTTCATCGCTTGGGACACTTCCGTTGGTATTAGCAAGCGGAAGGGCAGAACCCCCTCCATCGTGGTGCCGCCAGATGGATTGCTGCGGTTGCTCAGGAGCGCCTGCGAACGCGAGCTTGCAAGTTATATGCGCCCCAGTCACGTCATCCCCCTCGACTTCATTCCTCTCAGCAGTAACGGTAAGGCTGATTCGAAGGTTCTCGCTGCACTGTTCCTCGGACTGGACCTCAATGCCTTGACCAGCCTTATGACGGGGGACCAATCCAACTCAGCGTCTGGAGACGATCGTGCCGAGCTCACAGAAGCGGAGCGAAAGGTCGTCGAGGTGTTGGGGTCGCACATCAAGGTCCCCCTCGATCGAATTGGGCCCTATGCCAATCTGTTCGAGTGCGGGATGGACTCGTTAGCAATCACAAGGTTCGCTTCTGACCTGCGGAAGGTCCTCGGCGTCACCTTGTCCCCAGCGCGAATCATGCAATCCCCGGTGGTTAGCGGCATAGCTGCTCTTGTAGAAAGCTGTCGTTTGGACTCTACCCCAGGGAAGGTTACGGCTTCCCTTTCCCAGTTTGTGTCCTTGGTCGAGGAGGAAACTGCTGTGGACTACTCGGCCAATGTGGTCGCTTCTATCTTGCCTCCTTTCCCTGTCCAGGAAGGCATTCTTTATCGGTCTGCGAACGCGCTCACCATGTATGTCCAACATGTATTGATGCGTTTAGCGTCCAATACGTCCGTGAAGGATTTATGCGATGCCTGGAGCGAAGTTGTCGCGCAACATGAGATTCTGCGGTTAGTTTCCTTCCTTCCCCGCTTTTGTTGTTGTTTCCAATTGACCGTGTCGACCTAACAGCACTGTCTTCCATTTCGGGAGCAACCTTGTTCAAGTCGTTCTTCGACCGGAGTCATTTTTTCCACAAGTGACAAAGAAAATAATTTCTGAGTTCGACGGTCCTGGATTCCAAGGATACTTCACCGAGCAGGAAGCCTCCGTCATTGCCCGTGAAATGAACAGTCACATCTCGGAGGTCCCTCCCGTCCGACTTTCGCTCTTCAACTCCTCCCAATCGTCCCCAATCTACGCCGTCCTGTCCGTCCATCACGCGCTGTACGACGGGATTGCCCTTCCTGTCCTATTGCAAGACCTCGAGCGCGCGTACGCTCGTCAACCTCAGTTGCCCTCTGCGAGTCTTCGTGAGGCCCTCGAACACGTTACGCTCCTGGAACAGGAAGGCTCGCGTGCGTTCTGGACATCCTATCTCAAGGGTTACGCATGGGAGCGATTGATCAACCAGTCGGCATCCTCCGCCGTCGCCGACGTGAAGTCGAGCCCGTTCAAGTTGTCCCTATCGGAGCTGCAAAGTAAGGCCGCTGGACAGCAAGTGACTCTGCAAGCTCTCCTGATGGCTGCGTATGGATCGCTACTAGCACAGTATCTCTATAGTCACGATGATGTGACGTTCGGGGTCAGTACTTGCAGGTCACGGAATCTCCCTAGACTGGTCCTGACGGGTTGCCTCCCGTAGGTTATTCGGACTGGGAGAACGATCCCAGTTGACCATGTCGAGACCACCATCTGTCCGATGATCACTGTGGTACCTGCCCGTGTACGTCTTAACGAGCCCTCAAACGTGCTACAGACGGTGCAGCAAGACATATCCCGCATTAGCGAGTTCGAACACGTCCCGCTCAGCCGTATTCAGAAGTGGGTCCAGGGGGCCGACAAGCCCTTGTTCGACACGTTGTTCTCTATCTCGTTGAAGGAGAAATGGGAGAGTAATCTGTGGACCATCTTGGAAAGCCAGAACCCAGAACCCGACGTGAGCAGATCCTACACCTCCGTCTGGAAATGCTACTGACACTGACTCTAGTATATTCTCGCAGTCGAGGTTGTGCTTGACCTTGCGCAGGATTCAGCTATCGTCCACGCCGCATATACGCCGTCAGACATATCCTCCGAGTTGGTGCTCAACATTCTCAGCCATCTCGAAACGACGGCGGTCTGCATGGCGGATCACGGCGACTGGAGTCCCCCGCCCCCCTCTAGCCTTTCTGCCGCTCCTCGGCTAGCAAGGGTCCTCCCTGACGACCTTGACGACTTCACAAACGTCGACCAGGATTTAGTTGCAGATATCTCCGTCATTTTCTCGGACTTCCTCCGTGTTGACTCTAACCTCATCAGAGCGGAGACATCTCTCCTCTATTTCGGTCTTGATTCCATCAAGTCTGTGGGCCTCAGCCGCAAGCTCTCTTCGCAAGGCTATCAGTTATCCTCGGCGGATATCATGAAGTTATCCACGCCTATCCGACTGGCCGCGTTCATTCAACGCTCGAAGGCCTCCAAACCGAACAAGACCCGTCTTTCGGACACCGCTTTCACGGCAAAGTGCGCCAAGCTGGCTGACGCTCTTGGTTTGGATACAGTCAAGCTCTCCGAAGACGACTCCGTCAAGGTATATCCTACCACCATTCTTCAAGCCGGAATGTTGTCGCAGGTAAGTTGTGCAATATTTGTTTCTTCTGTTTCTCATGGGACTTTAGACCATCAGCTCTCGAGGGCGGCTGTATGTTCATCTTTTCCCTACCCGCCTTGCCCACGACATCGACATTGACCGCCTCCGGCAAACTTGGGAGAAGGCGATTGCATTGTTTGCCATCTTGCGGACATCGTTCCATTTTCTCCCCGGTCCAGGCGTGTGGTCGCAGGTCGTGCATTCAAAAGCACCCATTTCATGGTCTCAGTGGCAGTGTGACCCCCACGCAAACTTGACCGAGTCGCTCAACCCTCTCCTAGATCTCTCTGACGAGCGCGACTTCTTCCGACGACCTCCGGTCTTCCTTCACTTACTCAAGGCAACCTCCTCTTCTGATGCTCACCGCCTGGTTCTTGTCATGCATCATGCCTTATACGACGGGTTTGCAATTGCCGGACTGTTCCATGCAGTTGAGCAGTTGTACCGCGGTTCCGATTTGTCCGTCGACACGCAGTACCATCATTTACTCCCCAACCTGCTGTGGCAAGAGGAAAACGGAACGCCGTTCTGGACAAACATCCTTCGTGACCTTCGTCACGCCTCTCTTCCTCGCAAGGCAACTCCTCCCAGCGGGATCTCAGCTCAACAGGTTTGTCTTCCGGTGTCTGTCACCCACGAAAAAATGAGGGAGGCTTCTCGCGACGCAGAGGTCACGATCCAGTGTATTGGGCAGGCTGCCTTCGCGAAGTTGCTCGCTGTGATGACTCGTTGTCATGACGTAGTCTTTGGTCGTGTCGTGTCTGGCAGGGACCTTCCCGCATCTGAAGAAGTGCTTGGCCCTATGCTGGTAGGTTTGCGATGTTAGGCCGTACTTATAAGACACTGAACTTCTCTGCAGAATACTGTGCCATGTCGCTTCGTCTTTCAAGAGGGCATTGCGAACAAGACACTTCTGAAACATATTCATCATGCCAACGTTGCCTCTATGCCTTGGCAGCACGCCTCTCTCCGCGCCATTCAACGAGAGCTTCGTATCACTGGACTGTGGGACAGCCTCTTCGTGTTCCAACCGAGTCGGGAATCCCTTGATTTGACGGCGGGTTCACAGTGGGTGTTCGATGTCGTTGATGGAGAGGAGCACTTCGTCCATGTGCGTCCCCGAATGCTTGGCCTTGAGTGCGCAAGGACTAACCGTAGCAATGCAGTACCCCCTCAATGTCGAGCTTCACGAAACTAAAGACGGTTTCGTGGTCAAGGCTGCGTGCACGCCTGAAATTGCCGACTCCGCCGGCCTCCGCGAACTGGTCGAACAGTATGCCACGATCCTTTGTACCATCGTCCGGTGCCCAGATGACCCGTGGACGCTGGGCATACCCGAGATTCCTCTGCGTTCGTTGTCAGCGAATAGCATCATCGTGTCCGAGGCCGCTCAAGGCGGCTCCGATGAGTGGGACAACCGCTTCCCAAGCTTCCGAGAACTCCTCTCCTCGGCGACCAAGGTTCCGTCTTCCAAGATCCACCCGGAGACTCACCTTGCTGCAGTCGGCATCGACTCCATCACCGCCGTCCAAATCGTCGCAAAGGCTAGGCGACTCGGTCTGCGCCTGACTGCTGCGGAGATTGTCCAGAGTCGAACGGTTGGCGACCTCCTGCAAAAGCTCGGGAAGTCTGGCTCTCCTGCTGCAAATGGCGTCGTAAAAGACGCATCCACTGATGTTCCGAGAACTCGATGGTCGACTATTCTTCCGTCCCACGTACATGAACACGTGGAGCGCGTGACAAACACTTCTCCGGGCATGGAATGGATGATGGGAATGTGGCAGCGGAGCAGGGGCTCACGGTTCCAGCACGCTTTCGGCTTCCGTGTGGCGTCTGACATTGACACGATGAGGTTACAAGACGCATGGCGCAAGCTCGTCCGCAGACACGCTGTTTTGCGTGCAAGTTTCACCTACGACAAGGATCTGGGGGCACCCCTGATGGTTATCTACAAAGCTGACGCCTTGAACTCGTTATGGTCGGAAGAGGTGTTGCCTGCACTTGACGACGAATTGGCCACAGTCCAGCACCGAATGAAGACCCTAGTGTTGGATCCCCCTCCCATGGATCGTCCATTCACTCGACTCGTCTTTCTGCAGTCGCCACGAGAGCGCTATGTGTTGATTCACCTGCATCACTTCCAGTACGACGCTTGGAGTCTACCGCTGCTCGTGGACGACCTCCTCCGCATTTACGCGGATGAGCCCCCGAAGAGCTCAAACGATCTGGACAGCTTCCTTGTTTCCACCACTAAGGCCGAAGCAGAGCAAGAGCAAGCGAAGTACTGGAAGACGGCGTTTGCTGATTTCCGGCTCCCAACTCTATTTCCTGCTTTGTGTAAGCAGCCCACATCACTCACGCGGTCTGTATACACACACTATTCCGCGATCTCCGGTGCCATGGAATTAGACAAACGCTCGCGCGACCTTGCCATTTCGCTCCAGAATGTCTTCCTCGCGAGCTGGGCACAGGTCTACGGAGCGCGTGCTGCATCCGACAACATCGTCTTTTCCCTTTGGCACTCGGGCAGGGCCGGAAATCTGAAGGACATCGAACGCCTGGCGGTACCTTGCATCAATGCGCTTCCTTTCCATGTCCCTGGAGCCCGTCGCGATGATACCCTCGCTCTCGCAAGGCAAATCCAGGACGATCTGCGAGCACGGTCCGCCGTGGTTGAACAGAGTAGGCTCGTCAACGTACACGCATGGGCTGGGATACGCGATTCTCCCCTATGCAATGTCTTTGTCAACATCGTCAAGATTGCTCCTGACATCGAAGGGGCAAACGACGGAGCTCTGAAGAGTCTTGATGTTAGTGGGCTATTGCATATGACACCGTGTGCGACACTGAGGTCTGTCTAGATTCCCTACTACATACCTGGAGAGTCTCCGGATGCGACGGTAGGGACCATAATGCGTGTCACGGATCTAATCCAGGTGCGTATAATTTTCGATGTAGAGGCCGTCGTTGACATCCGTGGCAGGACGATATCATGATTGACATCATCGCGAACCACGAAACGGACCAGGTAGTCATGTCGATCGAATTCGCAGGGACGATCCTCGACACAGATAGTGCAAAGTCGTTGCTGGGAGAATGGGCAACAAGAGTCAGAGCCGCGTTGGGCATAGGTCACCAGGTTGGATATGAAAAGAAGTAGTAAATTCTTACAATTATGTACGTTGGAATATCATTCTCTGCCCATTCTCGCGACCTCCAGGCACTCCTTCTCGAGCCCTTCCAACCAGATCACCTCGATCCCAGCGTCTTTCAGCTTCTGCGCTCCTTCACAGTTCACGAAATCGTCCGGCTCTCCGACGCCTATGAAGCATCGCTTGAACCCGGCGGTCACGATTGCGTCAGCGCACGGGGCGAGGCCAGACGTGCGTACGGAACATGGTTCCATGGTAGTATACACGTCGGCATGGCGCAATATAGTGTCAATGGCGATGGGGGATGAAGCGGAGGGGAAAAGTTCGAGCAACTGGTCCTCGGTGAGCTGCCGCGCTTTTGCGAGTGCGTTGGCTTCAGCGTGAGTGTTTCCTGGCAGCTCTCGAGAATATCCACGGGCGAGGATGACTGGTTCCTCAGAATTGGGTGGGTAGGTCGCGGTAAGAACGCAGCCCACGCAGAAAGCAGTTGGTGTAGGAGTGCACTTTCGTGCTTCGTCAAGGGCGAGATGGAGGTAATGCATGCTGCAGGAATAGGAAATGTGTGTTGGGGGGCGAGAACCGGCGAGAACAAGACACTGACAGTCTCCGTCCCAGCGCAGGTCCGACGCTCCGGGCGGCCAATTGTCACTCCGCAATCCCGCTCCAGAAGGATATTGAAACTCAGATAGGCCGCCAAAGGAAGGTGTTCTATTACATAAGTAAGACCATGGCCCCGCAGTTTCCAATCTCCGATTTCTCAACTCGGAGTCGCTTCGAGGGCCACCAAGTTCGTCTCGGACAGTCGCCTCACCCTCTTCCCTCTCTGTTCATCATGTCCTCGCCCACACGTGACTACGAGACGACTCGCCAGGAGGGGGATGACCCTATGCAGGGCCGGGAAGAAGAAGAGGAGGAAGAGGCTGTGGCAGGGAATGTCCCTTCAGACGACAGTTCCGAGGAGCCTGAAGAAGACGAGGAGGAAGAAAGGCGAATCCGGGAAGGTTTCATTGTTGATGAGGACGAAGAGGAGGAACAGGATGACGAGGAAGAGGAGAGACGGAAAAGGCGAAAACGGCGCAAGAAGCGTCACCACCGATCCCGTAAGTCGACATTCTCAAGAGTCGAGTTTGTTTTGCATCAGTTAATGGGGTTCTCCTCCATTCGTAGGCGAAGACGAGGATGACGCCCTGGATGAGGATGATCTGGAACTTTTGGAGGAGAACACTGGTGGAAACTTCTCCCGCCGACGCATTACCCGCCGACGCCCTGGCCGTGAATCCGCGTCTCCTCCGGCCCCTTCGAGTTCCAAGCATCGAAACGTGGTAGAGTCATCCGATGAGGATCTTGACGACGACGACAACTTCCCCCGGGTTCAAGATATTCACAACATCTGGGACGATGAGAGAGGCGGTGGACGCGACGACGACGATGACGACGTCGACATGGACGACATGGACAATTTCATCGAATATGAAGACGAGGAGGATGGTGGCGTTGAGGCCCAAAGGGCTCGGAAAGAGCATATGAAGAAGCGTAAAGCAATGCGGAGAGCTATGGGGTCTCGTCCCGAACTTGCCGGTATCGACGCCAAGTGGGTCGTCATTCTTTGATACAAGTTACTGACACTAACATTGTCGTAAAGCGCGTGGGACGAGATTCACGAAGTCTTTGGAGATGGCCATGACTATGATTGGGCATTGGCGGACGATGAGGAACCGGGCTTTGAGGAAGAGCAGCTCAAGCCGGAGATGAAGTACCAAGATGTGGGTCTGAGACACCCCCGAGTATGTTTGACTACTTACCTTCCTTCAGGTCTTCGAGCCATCCGAAATCAGGGCCCGCATGCTTACTGAAGATGACGACCTCATCAGGGCCCAAGACATTCCCGAACGAATGCAACTCGCGACGTCCGCCCTCTCGCCCTCTGCCACCCTATCCATCCATAGGTCGTTGACTGAGAATGACCTGGACGATGCCGCGTCCTGGGTCATCACCCGCCTCTCTAGCCGCAAAGAACGTGACTTCTTCCGCGGCGATGGGCAGTTCCACAGCTTCCTTCCCCAGCTCGTCGAGGCGATCACATGTGCACTGCGGTATCTTTTCGTCCAGGAGTTTGAGGTTCCTTATATCTGGATGCACAAACGGGACTACATATCGTATTTCGACCCCAACAACCCAAAACTTCATGTGGAACTGCTCTCGCTGGATGACCTATGGCGTGTCTATATGGTTGGCCAGAAATATCGCTCTCTCCTCGAACGGCGCGCCGCATTGGATGCTCTTTACACTCGTCTTGCTGTATCCGACGAGTATTTCGACAATGAGGTCCGCAAGCGAGTGGAGACGGCTGAGATGGCCGCCGACGCTACCGAATGGCTCGGCATGAAGTATCGCGAGCAAAAGAAGAGCAAGTTCGACATCCAATTTCACGACGACGACGAGCAGCCCGATGCTCCCAAACACAAGATGCCGAGCCGAGTTTCTGCTTACGAACTAGCGAAGAAGACTGTTGTTGCCAAACTTGCTGAGGTTTGTATGGCTCACCTTCTATCTGATGGGGCTGACTCCCCACCAGGGTTTTGGTATTCGAGCGCACGAAGTCGTTCAAAATTTTATCTCGGACCATAATACACACTTCGTCGAGGAGCAAGAATTGAACCCACTAGCGTACGCTGAACAATTTGCGGATCCAGATGCAACTCGAGCGCAGCCGGCGGATGAACTGCTCGCCCGGGCGAGGATGATCATCGCGACTGAGCTCGGGAAGGATCCTCTTCTTCGTCAGGAGATCAGGAATGCTTTCAAGGCGAATGCTCTCGTCTCCGTCCTCCCTACAGATCGGGGTATCGCTAAAATTGACGAACATCATCCGTTCTTCGTAAGCACACGCGTTCCTCTATTAACTCGTAAGTCAGGCGTTAACACTCATTATTCATTTAGAACTTCAAATACTTGTACAATAAGAGCGCGACCGAGATGCTTCACTCCGCCCAATTCCTCAACATCCTTGCTGCTGAAGCAGAACACCTCGTCACGATCTCCGTAACTCTGCGCCCAGAGGCCAAGGCTGCTTTTGAACGGAAGCTCAATGACGCTTTCGCTTCAGACAGCTTCAGTGACACAGCACGCACATGGAACGAGGAGCGCTCTCGAGTTGTCCAAGAGACTCTTGATCAACATCTCCTCCCAGTCGGCGTCAAATGGACTCGAGAATGGATTCGCGAGGAAGCCGAAGATTATGTCTCCCGCCAGTGTGCCAGCACACTTCGGCAGGTAAGCGTACAGTCAGCCTAGTATTCCCTCCTAACTGACATTTCACCAGCGTATTGATGTAGCGCCGTATGTCGGTCCCTCCATGCGGAAAGGCGATACTCCGTCTGTCCTGGCGATATCTTGGGGTAAGGGCGATCCACACAAAGACACCATCGCCGTCGTTTTCCTCGACGATGCTGGACGCCTCAGAGAGCACACGAAGCTCGACAACCTGTTCGCTGGTGACAACCAAGACGAGTTCAAGGACATGATCAAACGGCGGAGGCCAGATGTCATTACGGTTGGCGGCTTCAGCATTGCCACCATGAAGCTCTCACGACGTATCAAAGAGCTGTTGAACGAGTCTGGCCAGAAGGATGGGTCCGGTGGCAGTGGGTGGGGCGAGTCGAGTGTTTCAAATGAGTCGCTCAGCACACCGGTGATCTACGTCCACGACGAAGTTGCTCGGATCTACCAACACAGCCGTCGTGCGGATGAAGAGTTCAGTGCTCTATCTCCACTCAGCAAGTACTGTGTCGGCCTCGCTCGGTATGTGCAGAGCCCACTCAATGAATATGCCTCACTCGGGGCCGATATCACCGCCATCGCTTTTGATGAAGACTACCAGCAATTGGTATGCTTAGGCCGCACTTGAACTTCGAGTTTTGAATGACGTCTTTTCAGATCCCCAAGGAGAAGCTGCTTACCTCCATGGAAAGGGTTATTGTTGATGCCGTCAACAAAGTCGGCGTTGACATCAACCGTGCTGTCACTGACTCGTACTATCAGCATCTACTCCAGTTCGTTTCTGGCCTCGGTCCTCGGAAGGCCCAGGTGCTGGTAAAGAAGATCGCATCTATGGTATGCACTCCCAGAGCCATGTCCTATGCTGAGACGTGTTGACTGTCCTGTAGGGAGGCAACCTCATCAACCGCGGACAGTTCATCAAGAACGGTCTGATGACCATGAAGATCTTCTTGAATGCATCGGCATTCCTCCGCATTGTCCAGGACTCTGAGCCGAAGCCCGCAAAGAACCGGCACGGAGAGGAGATCGACGTTGCTGACCCGCTGGACAGCACACGAGTCCATCCCGAAGACTACGAACTGGCGAGGAAGATGGCAACCGATGCACTCGAGTTGGACGAGGAAGATATCCACGACGAACACCCCTCTCATGTCGTGTCGCAGATCATGCGAGACGAGGACAGCGAGAAAAAGCTCGATGAGCTGAACCTCGACGACTTCGCCGTCAACATGTATCGGACCAATCAGGACAAGAAACGGCATACGCTTAACGTCATTCGCGAGGAATTGCTCCATCCGTATGGAGAGAAGCGCCAAGATTTCGGTCTTCCTTCCGACTGGGACGTCGTCACGATGTTGACAGGCGAGACGACGCGAACCCTGCGTACGGGCCTCATCGTCTCTGTTCAGGCGGTCCGTGTGAAGGAGAGCTTCGTGGTAGTACGCCTCGACTCCGGCATCGAAGGAACCATCAATCGACGCTATCTCACCGACTTGAATCTCCCCCCTCTTCAAGTAGTCAAGCAGGGACAGACCCTCTCCGGTGTCGTCATTGAGGTTAAGTTGGAGCTTCCGAGCGACTCAATCACTGTCGACCTTTCTGCTCGCGAGGCAGATGTCAATGCGGGTGACAGCCAGTTCCGTCGCGTCAAGCATGACGAGGCCTGGAACCATCACCAGTACGACAAGGATAACGAGATGCAAGTACGCAAGAAGCGAGCTGAGGTCGATCGGACACGGCGGGTTATCAAGCACCCGAACTTCCATAACTTCAATTCCGCACAGGCTGAGCAGTATCTGGAGAAGCAGCAGCGTGGTGATGTTGTCATCCGGCCGTCGTCGAAGGGTGCCACCCATCTTGCCGTGACCTGGAAGGTTGACGACAAACTGTACCAGCATATTGGTACTACATTTTAGTTGCGTGTGCTCTAAATGGATGTTAACGATTGCCTCAGACGTTGTAGAGCCCAACGCTGACCCTACAGGTCAGACCATCGGTTCCAAGCTCATCGTCGACGGCACACATCAATTCTCCGACCTGGATGAGTTAATCGTCAACCATGTCCAAGCGATGGCGAGAAAGGTGGAGGAGCTCATGATGCACGAGAAGTTCAAGGCAGGAACAGAAGACGACCTGCGTAAGTGGATTTTGAACATGTTGATTATCGAATGTTGATGGGCGTTTATAGACCTGTTCCTGAGGAACTTCGTCGCTGCGAATCCTTCGAAGAGTGCGTACGGCTTCACACTGAACCGCAAGCGACCAGGACACTTCAACCTATGTTATTTGGCAAACAAAAATTCCACTGTGCAGACATGGGTAAGTCGAGCGAACTAAAGCGAGGATGTCTAGCTAATCCAACACGTGTAGCCTGTCCGGGTCACGGCTGCCGCATACTACTTATTCGACACTCCCGCCGCAGGAGTACCAGAGCTTTGCGACGCGTTCAAAGTCAGGCAGAAGTCCATGTCTCTTGGTGGTGGACTTGGCGGCGCGGGCGGTGGCAAGACACCATTCGGTGCTCGTACTCCTGGCAGGACACCCGCCGCCGGACACGCTACTCCCGGACACATGTCCGTACGACAAGTTGGCCGAACGCCAAATCCATATGGTGGTGCCCCAGGTGTGCCGCCTGCCGTTCCTGCCCCGGCCGCCGGCTTCCCACCAGGATTCCCCGGGTACCCTGGGGGCCAGCAGCAGTATGGCGGAGGCTTCCAACCACCGCCTGGGTATCCACAACCTGGCCCACCTGCCTTTGTTCAGCCTCCTCCTGGCGCGGGGCCCCCTGGAATTCATCCTTCGCGTGCTGCCATGATCCAGGGCAATGGGTGGGGGGCGCCGTTCTGACCGTCGAATGAAGATTTCTGCACACCTAGCTATTACTCTCGGGATGGTCTTTTTGTATCTTCACTTCGCATATGTTATCATCGTGCAATGTCCCTTGCTGTAATTCAATGTATTCTATTCGTAGATTCTTCGCAGTGTTTCGAAGGAATTTTGGCATAATGAGAAAGAGGAAGTCCCCCGCAAATGACGAACAAAACCCATGTACACATCTGGTATCCCAAGTTGAACATGAAGCACCTCAGGAGAGTATGCTAACATACGCCACCCGACTTCTCAATTCGCGGGCTCATTATCCAGGAGATCCCTGATATCCGAGAGAACCTCCTCTAGGCCTGGTACAAGAACTACCTCTAGCTGACGACGAGTCAGGAAATCCTCATGGCAGCTTCGTAATCGTGTCGTTGTGAAGTCGAGTGATGGCATAAGTTCTAAGGGAGTCCTGGCCCAGAGCGATTCATTCACAGGGCATGAACGGCCAACTGCGAGACTCAACGCGTGGCGGGCCATCTTCCAAAATGTTAACCAGCTAGGTGCGTATCGTGAGTACAACGGCATGGGCGGGCTGCAAACACGACACCGACTTCCAACCTGCATCCTTCTCTACAACATCTTGTACGATCGTGGTCCACTCCCGCCTCCATGGGGAGAATGCATCGTCAGGTTCACCAGCTTTGCCTTGCGACAAGAGCTCGTGTACATCCTCGAGGGCATGTTCGACTTCCGTGACCTTCGTACACATGGAATCGTAGAGAGAAGGAAGGTTGATCGAGTTGCACCAATTGTGGTTGATCGAGATGCAGGCGGTCAGGTTCTCTACCTGATGATACCAGCCGCTGGGACTGTCGGGAACGAAGTCAACGTTGTTGATCTGTGGACGATCCGGTCAAGGTCGCGCCTACACGAAGATGGTCTCCCCGGGACCTTGCTCGACCACTATTGGACGAGCCTGGTCGAACCGAGGAAAATGTGACAAATCCACATCGCGGACGTCGTAAGCCGTCTCCAGATGTTCTTCGCCACCCTTGCGAAAGAGAAGGGGTGTCTGATCGGGAGGGAAGAGCCACCAGCGTTTCCGTCCGCATACATTCGCCGACCACGAGTACGACGTGTACACGTCGCGATGGAGTGGTGTGAAAGTCCCGGCAGCCCCGACGTAGACGAAGCGGAAGTCGTCGTCCGTGCATGCGGAGTAATAGGCGTTCATCCAGTCATCGCGGAAGATGTCTGGCGTGGTGTAGAACGCCCCGAGAGACTCTCTGCACGAGGGGTCTGTCGCGAGAGTTCGCGCTAAATGCCAATCCTTGACGTAGAGGGCCTCCCCCTTGGCTTCCTGCCACAGGGAGACGACGTCGCGGAAGAGCATGTGCTCGCGTCGTTGGTCGCTGAAGTCGCGGGTCGAGCAGTCGGCGACTGTCACTGTGCAGTGGCCATAGTCGGCCTTGAGACGCTCCCAGTTGATGATTCCTCCGGATGAGCACCAGTTGTCGAGGGCGGGCCAGGATGATATCAAGGCGGGCCCGATGATGAGGGGCTTGTTAGGCAGCAGGTACGAGTTGAGAAATTCGTCGTAGGAAGGAACCCGTCCAAGTTGGGGCATGGAAGGTGGGGATCCATGCATCTTCTCGAATATGGATCTAAGTTGCAACCTGCTGCAGCTCATGCATCGCCCAGGGTCACTCGTGCCTAACATGCGCAAACAACGAACCACGTCGCCGCAGTCTAACCCAGCCGCCATTTTCCTTGCTCTCTGAACGGGTGCCCCAATCACCGTACCCATGCCCTCTTCCGACATCGAACTGGACGACCTTGCCCAACGCAGGACGCGACCAGAATCGAAACCTCAGGTCCAAACCAGCTCGGAGCACCACGCAACCTCCAACGGCAATATAGGTGACAGTACGATCTCTAATTGGGCATGGGCCACTGCAACATTGTGAGTAGTGTGCTTTTGGACAGCTTGCTCACTCGCGGCCGGCTGACTATGTGCCGCAGGCTGCTGCTCGTGGCTATTCCTCTGATGCTCTATCCCGAGCTTCTCCTTTTCCTCTCGGAGACAGGGATAGAACGAAGAGCTGCCCTGACCCCCCTGGAGTCTTTCTTCGCATGGAATACTGGGATTATGTTGATCGCCCTTGCCGTGGTTCTCGTGTTCAATGTGAGCGGACCGGTCAATGCAGGTTCATTCCACCCGCGTCCTAACAGCGGGCTACTAGATTCCATCAGACTCGGAAGCGCTGCGTTCGAGAGAAGGGTCACTGGACCATCCGTTGTTGGAACCTATGTCCTCCGCGTGTTTGCTTATTTCGTTCTTGTCGTACAACACTTCTTCTGTGGGTTCCCTTGCCTTCCTCGTCTGCCTAGGATCTGGTGCAATTGGCCTTTGGGGGCTCTGGGCGGTGAGTGCTCGCCGTCTGTCCATTTATATGTGCTGAGTCTCTCTCCACCCCACAGATCCTCTTCGCGGGATCGTCGTCATTCTCGCTCAAGACTGGTGCTGACAAGAGGACGTCTCGCTTCATCTTTGGCAATAAAGCGGCAGCTTCGTCGAAGAAGAAAGAATGGGAAAAGGAGCAGGAGCAGGCAAGGCTTTCTTGACGCTTTTCGAGGACTCGTGTGTGCAATATTGGCTGTCTATTGCCTGCTGTATCGATAGCATTCCATCTCTGCATGGAGAGTCGTCTATTAGCATGGAGGCTGTGCGGCCCGGAAGCCGGAGATTACGTCAATGGGCTTGAGCAACGGAATGGCATCATTGTCCATCCCACGCCGCGACGACCTCAGTCCCACTCGCAAGCCAGTTTCCGTTTCCCGCCGTGCCCCCTTCCTCACCCCAACCGCCATGTCCAATCCCCAGAACGGCGAGACTGCCCCTCTTCTTGGCAACGTCCCCAACCTTGCGCGCAATGTCCATGTCGACGAGGCCGCCAACCGCAGTCGTCGCGCCGCAACCGTCCGCGCGGTGACTTACGCGGTGCTCTCCCTTGTCTTCGTACTTGCCCTCGTGGGTGTGTTCATCTTCTGGGACAAAGTGACCGGCGTTGTGGGACGCCTTCCCAAGGATCCCCACGAAGCCGCGTTGCTGATCATGGAGCGCGCACCTGTCATTGTGAGTTACGAACCGTCCACATCAGCAACGCGTGCCGTGTGTTGAGAGGAGCTTCAAGGATGGGCATATAGGTCAGTCTAGGCGAGCATTAGAGTCATAGCTCCAGCTCTGAGAAATATCCGCAGACTTGCCGATACTGGTGCGCTTCGCGTACAAGAACAACGTCTCCGCAGTCGACTTGGCCAAACCGTTCGATGGTCATGTCGACATTCCCCGCCTCCGGAAGGGCAAAGTTGGTGGCTTCTTCTGGTCTGTGTATGTCGACTGCCCCACGAAAGAGGAAGAAAGCGACGATTTTCTCAAGCCGACGAACCGGGTGCGGTACGTGTTTGCGAAGACCTATTCTGCACAAATATGCGGGCACTTAGGCACTGCATTTAATAGCGATACGCTGGAGCAGATTGACGTCGCCAAATTGCTTATAAGCAAGTACTCCAACGTAAGTGCTTACTCCGCTGAGGGAAAAATAGTAGTCTAAACCAGCTTGCATGTATGTAGACTTTCGCTTGGACTTTGACTTCGCAGGAGATCAAGGTAGCTATGACTAGGGGCAAAATTGCCTCCCTTCTCGGAGTGGAAGGGTATGGTTATAATCACATCATTGTTCATTGTTCCGACCGCCATATTTTGCAGAGCTCATCAACTTGGGAACTCCATCCAAACTCTTCGTCAATACTATGACCTCGGCGTCCGCTACATGACCCTCACGCATGCATGCCACAACGCGTTTGCCGACTCTTGCGGCATGTTTCCAGCCCTCGAGCCCCGACACGGTGGCCTCAGCCCACTGGGCGTCTCGCTCATCGAGGAGATGAACCGTCTCGGCATGCTTGTCGATCTCAGTCACACCTCAGACAACACTGCGAAGCAAGCGTTGAAGCACTCCAAGGCCCCTGTCATTTGGAGCCACTCCTCTGCGCGGGCGGTCAACAACGTGCCCCGCAACGTTCCAGACGATGTGCTTGAACTCATTGGGAAGGGCCCGAACCAAACAGACGCGGTTGTCATGGTCAACTTTGCACCGATGTTTGTCGCGCCGCCAGGCGAGGCCGACGTTAAGTGGGTTGCGGACCATGTTGATCACATCGCGAAAGTGGCAGGCAAGGAGTAGTGCGTACATTCTCCCAGACTGCTATTACCTAAACTTGATCCTAATGAAGCGTCATGATAGTGTTGGTCTGGGAAGTGACTTTGACGGTATTGGTCAGACGCCGGATGGCCTTGAGGATGTCTCGAAGTACCCAGCGTTGGTGCGTGTGTTTTCCTTTAAATCCTTCTAACCACGTTCTCATGAGCATGGAATTTAGGTTGCTGAACTCTACAAGCGCGGTTGGAACACGTTCGAGCTCGCGGGGCTAACTGGTGGGAACCTCCTGCGTGTCATGGAGGCCGCAGAGCGTGTTGCTGCTGGGCTGCAACGGAGTGGCATGGAACCAGTCATGGCAAGATACGAGAAGAGGGAGGATCTGTG
Organism: Ganoderma meredithae; assembly: GCA_022814645.1. NCBI lineage: Eukaryota > Fungi > Basidiomycota > Agaricomycetes > Polyporales > Polyporaceae > Ganoderma > Ganoderma meredithae. The sequence continues at coordinate 58,531 of JAKLMY010000151.1, forward strand.
AACTAAGATTACGCGGATTAGAGGACCAGGGGACTTGACGGTGTGTATGCTGGATATCTGTAACATGTCTAGTTTGCGTCTTTTCATCTGTTCTCATTAGCACAGTTGCTAGATTGGCTCAATGTGACAGCTTTCAGCGCTGCCTTCTTAGCTTTCCACATTTTCTTCACCGAACGTTCTCCGAAGAGGGTTAATGAAGGGTGCCATGCAGCGAACTCATTTCGGGGACCTGTGTAGCTGATCAAAATCTAGGGCCCTGGACACTATCTCGAGAGTACATATAGTCTCTAGGGGAGGCTCGCCGCTCCTCCGCAAGCTGGCACTGGCTCCTCGACTAGTTTTCCTCAGGTACGTGGCCATGCATCAATAATATCCTATCGTTGGACCCATCTTTTGGGGTAGGCTTTTTATCACCGCGCCCAGAGTAACCCATGCTAGACGCGAACTCGCCGCTGTGGAAGATATGGCTCGTCCTCCTGCGAGCTTGCGATATTGTGGCGCAGGACGCCGCTTCCGACGCTCGCTCCCTCGCCACGGCCGTACAGAATATCAACGGGGCAAGTTCCATATTGTCACTCCTTCCGGTGCTATCTGGGAAAGCGCAGAACGTCAAGGCCATCGCCGCTCGCACATTTCCGGGCTCTCTGACAATCCTTGGAGTGGGTGCAGGCCGCGTTCTCTCGAAGCTGCAGGTTGGCCTCATGCTGCTCAGCGCGGACCTATATCGCAACGTCGTCAGCGACTTGTCGGCCTACCATCAAGAATACGTGAACGCCTTCTCCCCCTCCCTCGTCCACGTCCCCACAGGCACCCCAGAGCGCCACTCCTCCAACACCGTCGTCAACCACAACTTGACCGAGGACTACATGGTCGAGGCGTGGTTCCAGACGCAAGGTCTCCCAGCGAAGGTGGAGCTCAGCCAGCGCAACACCCGCAGGCTCGTATGCGGTCTCCTGGTGTACGTCCTCATGTACACGATCGAAACGTTCCTCGCAGTCCAGAACGCGGCGACCGGCACCGTCGTCCCACTCGTCGTCCTGCAAGTTGCCAGCGGGTTGCTGTGGGCCTCAGTCGTCTGCGTCCTGCAGGCCGTGCGGGGGCAGGGAGAACGTTATGTCTTCCTGAACAGGCTAGCGAGTACGGATTACCGCTGCTTCCAGCTTAATGTGGCCGGGAAGCACGTCCAGAGTGTCGTGCTGAGCACCCAGCTGAGCCATATCCGCGAGTACAATCTCTTCGGGTCGAAGTACGAGAGTGGGTGGCTCAAGGCTGTGGGTGCTGCGACAGTGCTGAGTGGCGTCATTGATGTCTTCACGACCTTCCTCGTCGTTGGTCTCAATGAGTGGGCCTATCCCTGGCTTGCGCTGCAGGTGCTCATCATCGCGATCAAAGTGGTCTTCAGTGTGGAGCCAGTTCGCCGGATCCCCATCGTCGAGGTCCAGCCCTTGGGAGACGATGTTCCCGCGGGGCTCCCGACGGTCCTCACCTCCCTCCCTCATGGCCAACCTCGCAAGTCTCGTCTCCCAATCACTGTTGCCTCTGCGCCGGGATACTCGTTCAGGGCTATATGCGTCCACCAGAACGTCGTCTTTGAGCACGCGACTGAAGTCTACTGGCTTTCCCGCACCCCAGGCCTTTTCATCGGGCAACCTTACTACATGCAACGGCAAATGCACCCGGAGAAGCAGACCGTGAGCTCGGCGAGCAGCGTGCCAGGCCTCACCCAGATGCGCGTGTCGTCCCTCCGTGGCGGGCAACAGACTGCTGACCCCGAAAAGACGTTCATCTCGCCGGTCACTTCTCCCACCTCTCCGCCTTCCGCATACAAATCTCCCTCGTCTCCGTCCTCCGAGTCCTCTAGGTCCACCGGATCTACGGTAATCCCAGGACTGCGGATCTCGGATGAGATTGTAGAGCTTCCACGCATTGTCGTGTCCACCGCATCGCCAGTGGCCGCAACGCCTGCTGGTCAGATCGTCCAACCTGCGTCTTCATCAATGCCCCCAGGTACCCCCATCACTCCTCCCGGAATTCCCCTCGCCCGCTCGATCTCCTCCCGCACAAGCATCTCGTCCCGTGCCCCTACCCCGCCCGCCAAATCCCCCGCCCGACGAGCGGCCACCCTCCCGTCGCGCCCATCTCGCCCAGCCACACCAATTCGCAACGCATCTCAGCCCAGCACCCCGACCCGTATCCCATCCCGCCCGTCCACGCCCAGTCGCAGCCCATCTCTCCGCGCCACCCCACCACACCCTCCTCGCCCTCCCAAACCAGACCGACCTCCTCCGCCCATCCCGACCAACGTGCCGATCATAGCCCCACCGAAGCCGAAACGAGAGCCATATGTGACGCTCCCACCCTCCCCTGATCCGATCCGATACCTCGCGCTGAGGGACGGACAACTCACGCTATCAGAGAGCGAGCAGCGGCGAGAGCCCAAGGAAGCTTTGCAGCGCGAGTTCCTCGCATGTCTCGCAGAGGTCGTGAGCGCGAACAAGGTGCCCAGTGTGGAGTTCATGCAGGCGATCGAGACGACGTTGGAGGGTATCAAGCGGACGATGACGGAGACCTGGTACTTTTTCGGCACTACCGACCTCCTTCGCAATATGCGCGCTTCCTACCGAGACATCTTGTGGCGTAGGTACGTGTGACCCAAAGGTGCATGATGATGGGCAGGCTGCTAGTGAGGTAAACCGGCGCTGCATATGGTTCAAGTTCCGGGTCGAACTCGGGTGGTAATATGTGCTTACCTTGATTCCTTCGTCTTGAAGAGATCAGTGAACGCGCTGGCGCAGGAATCCTCCGGACGGCGTCCACCGGTTGTATTTATATATATTAGTAACACACTGCCAGATGCATGTCCAATCAAACCAGGTGCTTGACTTCATGTACGAAGACAGTCTTGGTGTGCTCTCCATGCCACCCTCTATTGCTGCTAGCACTAATCAAGAAACGTGCTGCGGGATCAACCACTATGAGACGAAGTCAGCAAGCGGCATATACCATGACAATGCCATTTTACTCACGCATTTGAGAAACGTAACCTCCATGATGTCCAGGAATAATCTTGAACTGCACTCCACTCTTCATCTTGCCATACGCATCTGGCTCTCCGGCTTCGGCGACGTTCCAGAGACGAATGTTATCAGTGGAGGCACTACCGAAAGAAGCGGGTTAGGTTGATCGTTGAATATGAAAGCGATGAACTCACCATGCAAGATGCCGACCATCTGGGAATGCGACAACGCACGACACTACGCCTGAACTAAGGGGGTTACGCAACGTTTTTAAGATTCTCGGGGTCCCTGACGCTGCGCGCCCCGTCTGTCTAACATCGTAGATTTCGACTGTACCGTTCCGGCGTCCAGCATATATTTGTGCTCCGTCAGCGGACCAGCACGCCTACGTCCGAGCCAACGCCGTTCAACACGAGTCCACGACAGAGCCTCATTGACAGTGCACGTACCGACATGAGCCAAGGGGGAGTCTTCTCGCTCATCCATAGTCGACCAACGCCCCTTCCAGGAGAATGGACCCTTCGATCCCATAGAATAACCTGACCGTCAACATGTGCAGTCATAAGAAGATCGGGTGAGAAGGTGGCGTAGGTCGTAGGGTCAAGTACAGGCGGGGCACCCTTCGGTGCAATCGCGCCTCGTCCCAGATGTTGGCTATAGGGCTGGCCATGACCGTGTCCCGGGAACGGAGCGAAAGGGTTCGCGGCACCTGGACCATCTCCTTCGCCGTCCGCGTCAGGCTCGTCGAATAAAGGATCGTACGACGCCTCGGATTTGACATCGTCGTCTTGCTTTGGTGCCTGGTTTGCTTGCGTGGGAGGTGGAGGAGGCACCGAGGAGGCATGGCTCCGTTGATGATCATCCCGTGAACCCCGCATGGACACCGTGAACTCGCTCCCAGCTGTAATCGTGCTGTACGAGTTATGAATGAAATTCGTGGAAAGCGGTCGGACGGCAATTGCTGCAAGCTGCGCGCCGTGTGCTGAAAACCTCCGCGCGAGCTGTCCAGTGTTCAAGTCCCAGTGCTGTCGGTTGTGGTCAGCTTCTCAATTGTGTGTTGCAGAGCGAGAGCACTCACTATCGCCTCACCATCCCAACCAGCACTGAAGAACCCCTTCTCATCATGTTGCAGAGATAAGGCTGACACGGGTCCCCTGTGCCCATGCATCACATAGCAGAGACGGCCAGGACTATGTCGCACAGTGTATAAACAGATTTGCCCTTGCTGCAAGGGCATGTTACTCAAAACCAAAAGAAAAAGTGTGAGATATTGGGACTTACGTCTGAACCAGCGAGTGACCACAAGGCATCCGACTGCATGGCAAGACTGTACACAGGGTACATGGGAGCCTCCCCAGAGGAGCCGTCAGGGTTCACCATCGGAATTGCATTTTCCCACCAACAGCGAATCTGACCAGCCTTCATGATACCTTCGATGACGCCGCAGTGTTGTCTTTGGGGAGCAGTAAGGAAGATCTTGCCATTGACTGCAGCGAAAAGGTCGTAGTCGCGGATGTAGCCGTCGTCGGAGCCGGTGATGAGATGGGTCATGCATAGAGAAGATGCTAAGGCATGAGTAGCGCAAGGATGAGGAATTGCGCATATAGCTTCGACTGTAAAAGACCTGGGCCACCGTATGTCGGACAATAGTTTGGTTTTACGTATCTGGGCTGGGGAGGGAGGACGTATCTGGGGCGGTGGTTGGGGCACTGTGGAGGAAGTAGCAAACAGATATGGTCATCACATGAGTCAAGGAGTTTACACAAGTGAACACTGTTCTCTTACCTTGACCGCCAGAGGGGGATTCGATCACTGGGGACGCAGGCTTGCTGGGTATTGGAACCTCTTGAAGAGTCTGAGTAAGGACTTGCTCCAGGTCCTTGTGAGGAGACACATAGTCTTCGTCTGCGTCTTCATCATCTGAGCCGTTATCAGATGTGGATGTATCCGTATCCTACAAAGCCCTTGAGTGCAGGTGAATGGTTGAGTAAGGAAGGACGTACCTCCTCCCCTTCCGTGCCCTCCGCGGCTACGGCTGCGGTTAGATCGCCCTCCAGTGCATCAAGGATGTCCTCGTCGATATCCTCGTCGACGTCGGAGCCGTTTTCGAATTCAATGTCGTCGTAAACGTCGTCCTCGGAGTCGCTGTTGGCCATGGTGGTCGTGGTGGACACAATCCATGAGAAGTGGTCGGAGTCAAGTGACGTACTCGAGGCCCGACTCCGGAGACGCGGTGAACTGGTCCTTGCTCAATCCCCTCTCTGACCATGGTGTTGGCCGACCTTGGGCGCAAGCTCAATGCTGCTCTCTCATCTTTAAATCGTGCACCTGTTATCGACGACAAGGTCTTTTGCTTTCTACAAGCTTGCCATACCTGCTCTGATCAGCCCGCTCAAGGTTCTCGATGCCTTGCTCAAGGAGGTCTGTGCCGCACTCTTGGAGACTGATGTAAACGTCAAGCTCGTTGCACAACTTCGACAAAAGGTTAAGACAAAAGTCAAGGCCTCTCTGGAGGGCGGAGCGGACAAGGGAAAAGAGCAGAATCGGAGACATGTCGTGCAAAAGGTCCGTGTATATATTCCTCACGTTCGACTTCTCCTCTAACACGGTGAGTCTGTGGACACTATAGGCCATCTTCGATGAGCTTGTACAACTTGTGGATCCTGGCGTCGAGCCTTATAAGCCGAAGAAGGGACATCCCAACGTGATCATGGCAGTCGGTCTGCAGGTACGTCCGACTCTTGTTCATGTAGAACTTCATGGATCCCCAACCACCCTCCGTAGGGAAATGGTAAAACCACAACATGTACGAAACTTGCCGTATACTACCAAAAGCGCGGCTTCAAATCATGTATTGTCTGTGCCGACACCTTCCGTGCCGGTGCTTTCGACCAAACCCGACAATCCGCAACCAAGGCAAAGGTCGCCTACTTCGGTTCATACACAGAGACAGATCCTGTCACAATTGCCGCACAGGGTGTTGCCAAGTTCAAGAAGGAGCGTTTCGAGGTCATCATCGTGGATACGTCTGGTCGACATAAGCAAGAATCCGAGCTCTTCAAGGAGATGGTGCAGATTGGCGAAGCCGTACAGCCCGACCAGACTGTTATGATTCTGGACGCCAGCATCGGTGAGCCTTCTGACATTGTCGTGAAACTACCTGTGACTGACGGTGACGAAGGTCAGGCTGCTGAAGCGCAAGCGCAGGCATTCAAAGAGAGCGCGAACTTCGGTGCAATCATCGTCACCAAGATGGATGGTCATGCAAAGGGTGGAGGTGCGATTTCTGCGTGAGTCCTCCCTACATTCTGTGTACATGCGTTTTGCCAACACATGGCAGTGTCGCTGCGACGAAGACACCAATCATCTTCCTCGGTGTTGGCGAGCATCTACACGATTTGGACAAGTTCTCGCCCCAGCCTTTCATCTCGAAACTCCTTGGCCTCGGAGATGTGCAAGGCCTTATGGAGCACATGCAGGACATTGCCACGCAAAATCCGGACAAGCAGAAGGAGATGGCGAAGAAGCTCGAGGAGGGCAAGCTAAGCATCCGCGATTGGAAGGAGCAGATTCAGAATGTTATGAACATGTACGCTTGGTTTCGCCTTCCGCGATCTGCTTCCTGACGTACCTTTGGTAGGGGTCCGCTGTCCAAGATCGCATCTATGATCCCAGGCCTCCCTCAGGACCTCCTGCAAGGCTCTGACGAGGAAGGCTCTCTTCGTATGAAACGCATGATCTACATCACAGATAGCATGACGGCGGCCGAGCTGGACTCCGACGGCTCGATGTTCATGGAATGGGGGAAAGATGGCAAGCCAACCGGTCTCACATGGCGCGTGCAGCGCGTTGCGAAAGGCAGTGGCACCAGCGTGCGCGAGGTCGAGGACCTCCTGTGCCAGTACCGCATGATGGCAAACATGGCCAAGCAGGCCGGTGGGAAGAACGGGTGGCTCCAGGCAATCCAGAAGATGCAAGCTGCTGCCGGTGGTCGTGGGCGCGGTGTCAATGGTATGCCGACACCGGCTCAGATTCAGGCTATGCAGGTGTGTCCGCTCGTCCATCTATGTCCACATTCAGCTATGTCTTAACCAATTCTGTGTCAATCCCAGCGTGCCATGCCTCCGGGTATGCTCCAACAACTACAACGTCAAATGCGCAGTGGCGGTGGCATGCAGGAGATGATGAAAGCCATGATGCAGAGCCAAGGAGGGGACCAGTTCGACATGGAAGAAATGCAACGTACGTTCCCTCGCCTTACACGACTTATCAATGCTAATTGATTTCGTCCAGGGATGATGCAACAAATGGGTGGCGGTCTGGGTGGCCTTGGAGGTCTGGGTGGTTTGGGCGGTCTGGGGGGTGGTATGCCGAACATGAGCGACATGTTCAAGATGATGGGTATGGGTGGTCCCGGTATGGGCCGTGGTGGACGATGATGATCATAAGTTGGATACCAGCTTTGATCAATGTACCAATAGACGGGTCCGACTGTAGCATACGATCTGCAAACCTGCATCGTTATCATCGGCGAGCGTGTGGCCGTGAAGCTTGAAGGAGCGGCGTGCCTGGAAGTTGAATGTCCAGCAAACTGCAAAAAGCATCGAACAGTAGATTTGCAACGAGTGACTACCATCTTCATGAATTTGCTGCGTCGCAACTGGAAGTGATCCCGCTAAAGTAGCTGCAGTGAATCATGTCACCTCTCTGTTCCTAAGACTTCGTACACACAAAGGAACGATCACCACACGACCCTGTTAGCGGAGAGAATGCAGAGCAAACAGAGGCGTAGCAAGGAGAGTGGGGGGTGAGAGAGAAGTAACGTCGGCGCGAAGGGGAAAGCGGAAAGGGGGGACACCATAGAACACGAAAATGCTACAACACACATATCAAAACAACAACGCGACGTCTTTCTCTTCACTTGCTCTCCGGGGTCTCCTTCTGCGAGAACTCGTGCAGGACAGCGAGCGCCTCGTTGACCTTGGAGGTCATCGCGTCGTGCGACTCCAAGAGGTGAAGAAGCTCCGTGTTGTCCATCTCGAGCAGCATGCCAGTGATCTTGCCTGCGAGTTCGGGCTGGGCGGGAGCAATCTTCATGTAGATGACCTCACCGAGCATCTGCTTCTGCTCCATCGGCGAGACGTTGGCCAGAGCGGCCGCAGTGATCGTCGGCACCTCACCGGTAGGAGCGGGCACGGCAGCAGGCGGCGCTTGGCCGGGGCGCGGCGGGTTCCTGTTGGCGCTGGGACCACGCGCAGCGGGAGGCTGCCCGCCAGCAGGGGGACGGTTTGTGGGTGCACCCTGAGGGGGGTTGCTTCGGGGGGCACCGTTGACCGGGGGAGCATTCGCGTCGGCAGGAGGACCGCCACGGCCGGCGGGAGGGGGCCCACGGGGCGCCCGAGGGTAGCCAGGCATACCGCCGTAAGCCTGAGGGGGGGCCTGTCCATAAGGAGCAGGAATGGGCATGCCGGGAACCTGGTTGTTGGGGGCGTAGCGAGGACGAGGGGGCATCATGCCAGGCTGACCGTAGCCCATCATGCCACGACCACCGGGGGGAGGGTACGCGCCAGGGCCAGGAGGGTAGTACATGGGGCCGTTGAGATAGCCACCAGGGATACCAGCAGCAGCGGCCTGCTGCATGCGGATCTGGTTGCGCTGAGCAATCTGGCTCTCGAGCTGCTGACGGCGCACCTCGCGGCGCTGCGCGAGCGAGACGTACAGAGGCTTCGAGCCAATCATCTTGTTGTTCATCTCAGCAACAGCCTTAGTGGCCTCATCGGGAGAGGAAAAACAGACGAAACCGAAACCCTTGGATGTGCCCTTCTCGTCGCGCATCACCTTGGCGCTGGTGATGGATCCGAATGGCTCGAACTCCTGGCGGAGACGGTCATCGTCGACCTCGTCCTCGAGGTTCTTGATGTACAGGTTGACGCCCTGGTACTTGCTAACCTTCTCCATCTTGGCCTGCTCGTAAGACTTGCGAAGCTCCTCCTCGCGCTCGGCCTTCTTCTGCGCACGCGCGACGAAGAGCTTGCGACCCTTGTGGTCAGAGTCGTGGAGGTTGTCGACAGCTTTCTGAGCCTCCTCATGGGTGTCAAAGTTGACGAACCCGAAACCACGGCTCCTGCCATCCTCATCGACCTGAACGACAGCGGAGGTGACCTTGCCGAACTGCTCGAAAAGAGCGACAAACTCTTCTTGGGTAACCTCAGGGTCGAGGTTCTTGACGTAAATGTTCGTGAACTGCGCCTTCATCTCCTCCATCTTTGACTGACGCTCCTATAATATTGTTCAGTACATCAACTGGGTTACGCATGTATATATTCTGTACTCGCCTTGCGAGAGATGTGGTGACCAACGTAGACCTTCTTGTCGTTCAAAAGCATGCCGTTGACGGCCTTGATAGCCGTTTCAGCAGCCTCAGCGGTCTCGTAATGGACGAAACCATAACCCTTCGAGCGGCCATGCTCATCGGTGGCGACCTTGCATGACAGGACATTACCGAAGGCGGCGAAGGTGTCATGGAGGGCCTGCGATGGCAGGTAAATGTCCGTCAGCAGTGCACGAGGCAGCCCAGACACCTTATCTTACCTTGTTATCAATTTGCTCATCGAGGTTCTTGATGAAAATGTTACCCTGGCCAGTCTTGCGCAAGGCCGGGTCACGCTGAGACCACATGATGCGACTGGATAACCATTTGAGCACCGCAAGGACAGCCCGTACCGCCATTTCCAAACTCACCAGGCACGGCCTTTGATCAACGAGTAGTTGAGCTGCTCAAGAGCGCGCTCACCTGCATGAGACGTAAGCTTACTCGGCACCGAGGACAATGCGCTCAGGCAAATAGCGTACCATCCGCGGCATTGAGATAGTTGACGTAGGCGTAGCCGAGGGAGCGACGAGTGACAGCATCGCGGCAGACGCGGATGCTAAGGAGAACCAGAATGTCAGACGATCTCGTCTTGATAAGACCTCCCGAATACTCACCTGGCCACCGGGCCGATCATGTTGAAAATCTCGAAGAGCATGGCCTCCGTGACGGTGGGATCAAGCTCACCGACGTACAGAGATGCAGAGGGGGTCATCTGCGGAGGCGGGGGAGGAGGGTTGTATGCAACCGGGGCCGGGGCCGGGGGAGGAGGGGCAGCGTCGACGTGCTGCGGGGCAGTGGCTTCCGGAGCAGGGGCAACGGCGGGGGACGCGGACATGATGATTTTTAGGAGAAAGGGGGGTCGTTACTGCTTTGTGGACTTTTCTGCGACTATGATGGGTGAGGAAGGTTGAAGGCTGAGGTGGCGAAAATTGAAAGCGACACTCACACAGGAGGCGACAGAGCAACCGCTTTTTGTATTTTATGAATTTAGGATTTTTTCGATGTGTTTTGACCTGGGGGCATGAAACGGGTGAGCACGGGGGAAAGAGGAGGACGGGGACGAGAACAGACCTTGAATGATGGTTAGAAGAAACAGCCAGAGGCGATCCTGACGAGCAGCTTTACAGTCCCACTTTTCCAACTCCGACAGGCGCCCAATCGAGGGCGGCACAATAGGGTCCCTTCCCTTCTTGACGTTTCAACAACAGCATGTTTGCGGCGTGCATTCGCTTGAGCGACCACAAGGCCCAGCTTGAGGCAGTCTTTACGATACAGACAATCGATTACATCCAGCAGCATTCGCAAGTCAACACGTAACAACACGTATAATTCAGGACTGTCCGCATAGCGTACAACAGAGCGAGATGTTTCAACAGAGCACAATCTACCCCCGCGTGAAGTACGCCTTCGCGCCATGCGAAGCGAGCTCGGCCTTTGCCTGACAAAAAGTGTTTATGAGTGACCACAACGTAAAGTCGGAGCCCCTGTACGTCACAGCACGTACCTTCTCTACAGAGTGGCCAGCCGCATTATGATGGGCCCAAATCTGATGTGCAACACAGCACTCCATCAGTGCTGAAACACGCACGGCGTGCAAAGACGATTTGGCCCACCTGACGATAATAGTAGGCCAAGCCGACACCTTGCACGACCCACCCGACAGTGGCTACCGTCCCGACGATGGCTGCAGGAAGTGAAGGCTTCGAGAACGCTCGGATGGTCTGGATGAGACCGGCGGACCCAGTGCTTGAAGGCGGAGTTAGTGAAGGTACTTCAACGCAAGAACCAGCGCTTCTCAAGTACCTTGGAATCCCAATTATCCTGGGAGGCTGTCAGCTTCCGGCTCCATTGTGACACAACTACCATGCTCACATGTAGACTGAGAAGAGTAAGTGGAACCCTCCAAAAAAGAAATACAGGTCTGGTATTCGAGGCAAACACATCAGCACGGGTGGACGAATGTCTCTAATTGAAATCATCATACAATAATACAACGCTTGCTCCTAGAAGATAGAAATCCCTTTTAGGCATAACCTGAGCGAACGCTAGGATACAGAGCCCACCTTCATGTAGCCATTATAGATGGGGCTGGAGTTTCCGATGAGGACAGAGGCGCAAGATAATTGTGGCGAAGAACATACCGATACCATAGCAGGAAGGACAAGGGAGTGATAATGATCACATAACTTTGCAATAGGAGTTCGTAAAGCTCATCATGTCGAATACCAGAAATCATGCAACGTACCCAATGCTTGAACCGAGATCGCTGCCCCCATTAGATGATCCAGAAGCCAATATACAGATACAGGCCACCATATTGACTATGAGCGTCCCGGCAAGCACAAGCCAGAGCTGATACAAGCGGGTGACCAGAGGTTGCGACGCTGACGGTATTTCATCCTGGATGGAGTGGAAGATAAGTGGGAAGACTGCAACAAGGCGAGAAATAATGCACGGGTCTTAGTTCCTCCGGTCCAAGCATCGTCAGAAGGCCAATACTCACAAGGTGGCCAGTTGTTGCGACCATGTTTTCGAATATTGTCTTGATTCTGCGCGAGCTCGCGCTCCCTTCTCTCCAGGTCTGCCTCTCTCTGTCTCAAATCCTCCAATTGCGCGTCATGGGTCGAAGGCTTCACGGGGTCGTCAAAGGGGTTCGAGTCGAGAGTGTTGGAAGAAGCAAAGGGGTTTTCGTTATAACCTGGGGTGAAGCCAGAGGTAAGAGGACCGACGCGCGAGGATTGATTTTGAACGTCATACTCATGATGGATTATAGTGCCGCCAGGGTGTCCGGGAGTATGAGGCTGGTGGGGTGAAGCAACGTTAGGGCGGGAGCAGCTTAGACGCCCTTCTGCCGTCTGCGCAGCCAGGGCTCTACGCTGGCGACGTGTCGGACAATTGCCCAAACAGACCACTTCCGTGTTGCCGACACACCTCTTCCCCACCCTCAATTGTCTCTTACGCTCCGGAGCTTAGACTATTCCCCGCGCCCATAAACGAAGACACCCTCCAGAATGCGTGGCAGACGAAGGCACGCTCAGAGACCATGCGGCAGTAGGGCGGCACCACCGGATTAGCGCGCGCACCGATCCTCCAGAATAGTTGTCAAGCACAGTCCACTATCTCATAATGCATATGGTCCGTCGCCCCATTTTCCTATGCATTATGGGATAATATGCGTTATGAGCTTGTGCATTATGAGATAATGAACTGTAAATGGTCGTCATGACACGGAACTCGCTCTCCTCTAGATCCAAGATCGGTATTGCGGGCGCCGTCGGCTTTTAATTGTACACTGTGGGGCTGTCATCCGTATATAGTGTGCGATAGTCCTATGGCAGTACGACAACCTCTTCCTCTCAACTCATCGTTACGCATTCCGGTGAGTACTATCATGACCCCAGTGTTCAAATGCAGAAGCGCGGTGCGACTTGCACAACGATTTGTCCCCCATCCCTTCGTCCGATAATCATGGAAC
>JAKLMY010000152.1:0-71181 GCA_022814645.1 Ganoderma meredithae
GCGCATGGGGACCCGCGCGATGCCCTCTGCCTCGCAGCCGTTGCACATGGGGTTAGATTCCAATGTGGAGGAGGTGGACAGTCCTATGCAGCAACGCCAGCGGAGGGTGACGATGGTCAGGCAGGAGGATCTTGTCAACGTCTCGATTGGTGGTGGCAATTCAGAGATTATGGAGATTTGCAAGGAGGACCTGCTCTCTCTGAGGGATGAGGTCGGTCACACTGCCTTGTCGGGGACGACGCCAGCTAACCCTCCAGATCCAGATCAAGCTTGAGGACCCGACCCTGGCGGAGCTGCTGACGACGGACGTGGTACTCGTCCTTGCAGTTGTGTTGCCGAACAGTAAGTGTGACGGCACGGTGTCTATTTCTCGTGACTAACTGGACGTGCAGGTCGGAAGGCTCTCAAAGACGAGCTAGAAGACCATGGCATCTCTCTCGAGCTGCTCGGGAAGTGGGAGGACCGCATTCTCACGACCTGCATGAACTACAACTTCACGCTAACACAAGGATAATTTTAGCTTCAGCCCTGCCACTAATCAGAAGACACTACAGCATGCTGATCGTACCGTATATTCCTGTACTGCAATACCTGTAAGATTTCCGAGGTGTTCTCGGAGGTTCCGCACGTGCGCCTTGCGTCTACTTTCACCAGGATGCCTTCGTCATCCTGGAGCCCGTCTCTATCATCCAAGTACCTGTCTAATGCATAAGGCAGTGGTAATCTGTTGAGTACACTATGAGGCTATCGGATATAGGTGGAGTCTTGTAGTCTAATGCGTTAAATCAGAGACGCTACCCATCGGTCACTTCAACCAACTCTCCCTCTACCTTCCAAGTACTGTACCAACCATGATCGTGGCCATCCTCCATCGTACTCGTCCGAGAGAAGTGGGTTTCGTGGGTCAACCAAGCAGAGGTTCCAAACAGCTTACCCGTCAACTCGAGGAGCTCTTCGAGGGTATCCACAAGATTTTGCATCACCTCCTGTTCTGCGAAGGCATACACCAGCGACAAGCCCAGCGCGGAAGCTTCTTGCGCCCTCGCCTCGCCAATGCAGTCTTGGACGTGCGACTCCAAATTAGTAAATGCATGCCGCGCAGAGGGCAGGAACTGTGGGAGTGGCTCTCTTGCCCGAAAAGCGTGTTGACATGCGTAGAGAGTGATGCATACGCAGGACATCTGTCCGTATGCGTCAGATCCGGCTTGACACCATGAAGAACACAAGAGTTATCACGAACGAATTCCCGCCGTTCTTTGAAGACGTTTGCCACGGTTTCCTTGCGCGGAATATTTTCCCTAATCTTCCTCAAGCCTGTCATAAGATCCAGGAGCTTTTGTAAAACTACGACGATCTTGCGATAATGGCGTAGAGGTTTCTAAGATGGGCTCATTGAGCAATAAGAGTCTATAAACTCGCGAACAATGCTTACTGGTAGGAGACTCAGTTCGTCATTCATGGTTTTGAGGACGGCGGATAGGCGGTAAAGTGAACTACGAATCTGCAGCTCCAGCTTCAACGTCTTCCGCCTGTCCTCCTGCATGCGGGTACGATGTACTCGAAACATATCGCTGAAGGCGCCTTGAACATCCACAGTGATGCTCGCAAGATGCATGGAGCAAAATTCACTCACTGGCTGAGCGTCAGGTACAGGCTACTCAGTCGCCCGAGGGTTCGGCTTGTGTCGGACAAAAATAACACCTGAGATGTGGTGTCAGTACTTCCACCACGCCTCTCTCGTAAGGTGTGCACGTACCCGGCAATGCCGCGGAAATAGTAGGCTATTCACAAGAACCGCGGCGACAATGCCGGCAGCTATCATGACTGCACGTACAATGGAGAGTTCTGAGACGCTAGTCAGGTCTGAGAAGCCGTCAATGATTGGGAGACACATACTGAGGGCGGACGTTGTGAGTGCGGGGTTGACATAGTGTGCGAAGACGATGGGAGGCAAAGTCACGGATCTTCGGGTGCTATTAGCCAAGAACGTGCAACGACGGATCGTCGGACGAGCTCGCTCACGCCGGACATCCCATCGGTGCAACAGAGGTGTTCAGGATGATCCACGAGATGGGTATGTCGAATGCCTGAGCGCATCAAAGATGAGAACCGCATGCCAGTACACAATGGTCTACTCACAGTAACCATCGCGACTATCCCATATGGATTGTCTTTGCATATTATTGCGGTCTAAAGACCAGTATTGTTAGCCATCCAAGACCGGCAGAATAACATGTGTACCTACCACGTAGGCGTAGACAGCCGCGATGACGGTGCCGAACTAAACACATGGGATAAGACATCCACCCGACATCACAGCAATGAGTGCTTGCCAAGCGTAGGTATCCCGTCCTCCACGTCGCTCCTGTATTTGTTTCTAAGACCCACAGGTAACTGCCAAATACCGTAAGATTGAACCAGCCCCATCCTTTCAACAGGAACATGCCTGATGGTCATCCATTGTCCCCGCCAGTCTTGGAACCACTGTTTTGCTTGAACGCCAACGGGTCAATGACGCCACATGATTGAATGAAGAACGGGAAGGAAGCATACCAGCCGAGTCTGCCGACATGAAGGCAGGGAAGGTCAGAACCGCGACGCCTATGGCGTACTTCAGGCCATGCTTCCAATGGCTGGAATGTTGGAACGCCCGGTAGCGTTTGGACAACCACACCCGGAAACGCAGCATCCTCTCGCTCGCCCACAGCCTTCCTACAGACCCGCTCCAAAACCGCCACGACCACACCCTCGCGTCGTTCAGCCGCAACTCCATTTTACTCAGTGACGTCGCCGCATACACCTTGTACCGGGCCGCGCTGAGCCCCCCTGCAGGGAGCGGCTTGCCTTTGTGAAGCGTGAACGAGTATGCGTGCTCGGCGAGGCCTTGCTGCACCTCCAGCATCGTCAGGCGTTCATCCGTTTCGCTGTTCGCACCCGTGCCGTCATCGATCGCCGCGTTGAAGACCAGGTCGCCGCTGTCGTCGGAGATGAACGGGCCGGGGGGCACGCCGAGCCATTGCAGCGAGATACGGGGGTGCCACAGGCGCGTCCGCGACTCCTCGTAGAGCGTCGCGACTTGACGGGCGACCTGCAGCGCTGTGCCCATCTCTTGCGTCATCTGTGCATGTCCAGCACCCACGACGGCGATGGACATCCCATGAAAAACGTCAGATGGCACACGATACGATCAAACATCGCGCCATCATGGTGTGTCAGCCGAGGACGCACCTGGAGGAGGGCGATAGCTGCGAGACTGCAGTCGAAGATCTCCTTGGGAAGGTGCGCCTTCCTGCCCTCGGCGCGCTGCTGCATGTCGACCTGATCGAACACATGCCGGAGGACTTCGCGCATGTTGTCCCTCGCAGCGCCGAGCTTGCGCTCCGCAGCCCGCACGGCGGCCTTGTGGGAGCCAGACACAGCGTGGAGGTCCTCCTCCGAGTGCCTTGACGACACGACGGACGCGTACGGGTTCTCGAACGTCAGGGTTATCAGGCGCTGAACGGTATCCATTGCCTCGAGGATCGCAGTCGCGAGCTCCAGCGCGGGCGGCTCGATGACGGACACGAATGGGAGGGCATGGTTTGGTCGTGAAAAATACTCGCGTATACTAGCGGCGGCACTTCCAGGCAATCGAGGGGTGCCGGGCACCGTCCCCGTGGTCAGAGGCGATCGAGGAGTGCCGGGTGAGCTGCGCAAGGGTTTGACCGGCGCCAGACCCCAAGCCAGCTCGCGGCGGAGATGTTCGACGACTCCGACGAAAGGGTAGATGGATTGCACTACAGGGGCGTAAGTGATCAGATACAGCCCAGACAGCAGCGGGAATGGCCCGAGACATACGGCTAAGGCGACCGACGCGGAGCTCAAATGCTGCCTGTGAATACGATTCGTTCAACATGATGGACCGTCGGAGTAGCTGGTTATGAAGTTGGCGGTAATAGGACACCTCCATCCGGGTCTCCCTGGCACCGACACGGTAAAGACTAGAGGACAGGCATTCCTTGAGGAGAGCAAAAGTAGCGGCGGTTTCGGACTCGAAACTGGTGGAGGACTCAAAGAATAGGCCAGTGATGACAAGGGAGGAGAATAGGCATATTATGGCGGCAGAAAGGGTGACCCAGAGGAAGTAGCGAGAATCAACAAGCACGCGCTGTAAATTGACATCTTAACCGTCAGTGTCGCAATGGACAGCTTGGGGATGAGCAGCGGGGCATACATCTGGGATGCCAATGCCATTGGTTAATAGCCAGATGGAGATGAAGCAGGATATGCGGGTTGACAACTGAAGTCGGACTAGGCTGCTCTTTACAACGCCGGCTATGTCGGCCGAAAGCCGAAGGGTGAATGTCGGAAGCAGGAATAAAAATATGAGGACTCACCGACGAAGCTGATGAGGATGAGGAAAACTGCACAGAGAGACCTGGCTTGAACAGTATCGGGGCCAAGAAGAGAGGCGAGATACTTTGCGAGGGTGGAGACGCCGATGCCAAGGAGGGCACCGAGGATGTTCAGGCATGTGAGCTCGAGCTGTTGCGCGAGGGTCTCCTGGACGGAGAAAACAAGCTCCTTGAGGGCGAGGACGAGGAATGCATACTGGCCTCCGAAGCGTGAGAAGGGGCGGATTGCGATGATGACGGAGCAGATGAAGGTGGAGAGGAGCCTGGCGAGTGCCCGTCTCGTGAACACACGGCGGGCGACGGACGAGGACTGGTGGAGGATGGCGGACAGCGTGGATGGGCACGACGGGGGAGAATCCATGTGTGTGACCTGCTGTGGGAGAGGGAGCGTGCAAGGGCGACTCGCGAGGGACATGATACACCTGCTCGGACGCCGATGGAGCTTGTCATGGACTGGCACGGGCCTCTCACCGCTGGCACGCTCACCGACAAACGCGCCTTGATCCGCGTCAAACGCCGTCAATCCAAAGCCCAAACTCGTCCTAGCCTAAGCTAGACTTGCTTGCACCACACCCACCTCCCCAGCGCTCGCTTAACCCCTTGCTGCTCTTTGCTGCCTATGTTCTTCTTCTTTCCACCGTGCTTCCACCCCTCCACCGACTGTGCGGGGCGCAAGCATCCCCTTCCTGTCCCTGCAACGGCCATTGTCTTTTGTACTACTAGACGCCGTGCGCAACACCTCGTCCTCGAAAACTGACCCAGGCCCTGGAGAACTTGAAGCACAGTGCCAACCAAGTGCCGACGCATTGTGACCGGTCGCGGACAGCTGTCCAAATTCATGTCTGGAGCTTGTCTTTCATCAGTAATCG
The DNA here is from genome assembly GCA_022814645.1 of Ganoderma meredithae. Classification (NCBI taxonomy): domain Eukaryota; kingdom Fungi; phylum Basidiomycota; class Agaricomycetes; order Polyporales; family Polyporaceae; genus Ganoderma; species Ganoderma meredithae. The sequence goes on from JAKLMY010000152.1 coordinate 5,264, forward strand.
TGAATCCGAAATTACAGTCGCAAAGGATCCCAACTTACAGCCTGGAGGACTCGAGCGTGCCAGTCCTGGAGCCCCACACAACGACGACGGTCTTTTTATTATTAAACCTCTGGAGCATGTGACACGAGAAGGAAGGCTGCGGGCGGACCCAGCTCGCCCTGCGCTCGTCCAAAAGGACTTCTTGAGGCCGTAAACGTCCAATCCCCTGACCCATGCTCCCCGTCTTCGCAAGGTTTGAGCGGCCGCGCCGGGACAAGGTTCCCTTCGCAGCCAATTCGAGTACCGGAGCTTTTACTATATTCAAGGGAAAGGGAAGTTTAGAGGGCATAAGATAACCCCCTCCGTGAGACTCGTTACAGGACCATGGGCACTCCAGCTGCCGGCCTTGAATATCGCGCCTCGGTCGACTGTCCATGTGAGCATCGTCTCGCTGGCCTGGAAAGTCAACTTTGTGCCTTACTTGGCTCGTCGGCATTCTTGGTGTGCTCTAGACAAATGAGGGGACGAGTCGGCGACCAGCCCGCGGTGTTCTGGGGGTATACGCGCATGCAGGCAGCAGGGGGCTGTCTGCGGCGCCGCGGTGGCAAGAGTGGACACGCGCCGGCTTCACCCAGCAGCCGACGCTTGTCCACATGTGCTCTCCCCCTTCTCGTCCAGTGGCCTCTGGCATTCCCTCTCCCTCCTCACCTGCAAGCCCTCATCCCTGCCGACATCGCAGTCGCTTCTTTCTCAATTGCGCTACCAAGCCCCACACACCGGCTGCCATTCAACCATGTCCACAACCAAAACCAACCATGGAGGACCTCCCCACCGAGTCGTCTATTCGTAAATCTCACCACCCATTACCCCACCACAGGGCTTCAGCTTCTTCTCTCCCTTCTTACCTTTCCAGTACGTATGCAGGAACGTGTATTGAGCGTGGAGGGGAAGTCCGTCCGATCGTCTCGACCATGAGCAATGTCCGGCGTATGCTCTCGTCCGCCATGAAAGGTGAGCTCTCGGTGTTGACTATCCTTGCCTTCTCCGTACCCATGAGTTCTATTCGTCTCTCGCCTCATTGCAGCGCGTGGAACTCGGTAGCGATTCGAGAATGCCCATCCGGCGGAGTTTGGCTTGATGTCGCGACACAGTTCTCTAGCGTCAGCCAAACCTTCGTGCTCCAGTCCGCCGTCCGGCACGCTTTCCCATTGCCCCCGGCTACGAACGGCATCATGTACCCCTCGGATGTTTCTACCACCTCGTCTCGGGTTTGGAACGTGCCGGACTTCTCCCGGATGGGTACTTGCCGTACCCTGTTGAACTTTCGCCATATCCGCGTAGGACCCTGGCGCTGGTGATTTGAGCTTCAAGGCGTTCTAGATATTGGCCTCCGAAGACGAGCCGGGAACCCCCCTTTCCCCTGTCGATCTGCTGCTCGATCTGGACAAACGCGCATGCTCAGTATTCGCATGCACACCACGAGTCTGGGCAGCGATACCCATCCAAGGAGGTGTTAGTTTCACCGCCTGCCAGAACCCTGCTCACCTTCTTGACGTTCTCAAACCTTTCGCGGCATGGGCTTCATCTCGGCGTGCGTTAGGACCTCATCGACTCATCCAGCACCTGTCGGTTCTGCAATAGCGCGAGGAGCCCTATGACCGCGCAATGACGTTTCTTTAGGGCTCTGGCACACAGCGTCGCGCCGAGGACCGAGGTATGGGTGACACGCGGTTCACAGGTGAGAGTCATTCCTATTGGTCGCTCATCCGACCTGCTCTTATTCTCTACCCAGTAGCCAACTTCGTCACGGCTCCCTTCACGTTGCTGCCCTTAGAAGGGAAGCCCGGTCAGCCTAGGACATGCGTATGCCGCCTGCCTTAATATCTGTGGGTAACCACCTCCATGGCGCTGAGGTCCCTTATCCTATTGCAAACCCCCAACATATCTGTTGAGCACCACAGATGCTAGTCCCGGAGATATCGTTGTCACGCCCCTACTCGAGTATCCTGGTCTCCTCAAATCGTTCCGACTGCGTCTCCGTTTGAACCTGTTGGTCCGCTCTCCCTGACGACCAATCGAGGAAGTATCCCACGTCAAAGCAGCCAACCACGAACGTCATGTGGCGCTCCGCATATTCAACGTTGCGGTCCGGTGGGACAGAATGACGAGACATTTCCTGTCCTTGTTTGCAACGATAAGGGCTAGTGCATTGACAGAAAATTCGTGGGCTAATTTAGAGCTTGTCCGCCCATACTGTGGACTGGTCAGTGATTGCTATCGTTAGAAGCTTGATTGTATTTCTTACTGAGACTGCTTTCTTTCTTCAGCCCATGGAAGCACGCTCAGTAAGAGGGACCCGAGCGTCTTCATTAAAACCGCGAATCCCCCCTTTCGCGGGGACGGTCTCCCTATCGGCGCAATCGCAGCTTCGCGAGCCCGCACACACGAACCACGCATCGTCAGCAGACATCCTTCCGACGTATCGAACGCGTCGAACCTCCATAAATGCGCGCGATCGTGGGGGCCTTGCTCGATTTGTGCCCGCGCTCGCGATTGGATCGTGCCGACGTTACGGGCCGTGGGTATTGCCCCCGCGAAACGTTTTTTGACAAGCTGCGTTTGTGAGAACGCGTCCGGCGACAGTGTGCGAGTTCGAACTGACCTCATCTTCGAAGATCCGTGTGGCCAACTCATGATCTTCGGAGACACAATGCCCACCCCTTCCCCTCCCACCCAGCGCCAGCTTGCCGTTCTCCCGCCTTCACCTCGGACCGGGTCTACTCGCTCGGCTGTCTCCCTACCCTGCCTGCGCCCCCTCCTCTCTCCTCCCTGCCGGGTTCCCTGTTGGCGTCCTGGTGCGGAGGGGTGTTTCAGGGCGACGCGGAGTTCATGAACGGGCAGCTCCCGGACTGGAATTCGTTTCAACGATGATCACACTGTGCCGCCGTCCAAGCTTGCTTCCTATGGTCTGAGAATGCGCGAGCAGCTGCGGCCTATCCTCATGATCGCCTATGCCGATTTCCGGAAGCCAGGCAACGACGGCAGGGATGTGAGTCCTCGACGAAGACTGGCACGCCAACAGCTCGCTAGCTCGCTCCGTCTTGCCTCGCGCATCTCACTTATGGCAGCGCCGTGCACGCAGCAGCCCACAACATCGTACACGTAAAGTGCGCGCGCCGCAGACGCCGCGATGCTGGAGATGCACCCTTGAGAAGGGCCCAGAGCCTGGAAGACACACACGCAGCGCTCGCCCATCCATCCACGCATCCGGGGTCGCGATCACGAAGAACCAAAACTGGCATGCTATCATTGTGTCAACACCTGTGTACGTCTATCCATCCATCTGGTCTGGCGAGGGGGTGTGCGCGGAGTCGCCGTCGGAGACAGAACCCATCCGCACACAACGCGCCCTATTCTCCGTCCACGGCGCTCCCCGATTAGTCCTCACACCCCACCACGCGTCCCAGGTCGGTTCCAGTTCCATCGCCGCCTGTGGCTGGGTGCCCACCAGAAGCCCTGGCCCAGAGCCACCGTGCGCCGCCGGGCGGCCAATGCTGAGCCATTCTCCTCGGTCGGCCGCGCAGCCATTCCAATTCATTTCCGCGCGGGCGAGGAGTGGGACGCGCGCGGAGTCGAATAGTGTCGCCATCGCCTGCCGCCAAGTTGCTCAGCGAACGCCGACCATTTGTCGTGGACGCACGCGAGCCGGTGGCCGGCGCTTGCGCCCCCGGTGCTCAAAATCGTCATATAACGCAGGACGGTGGTTGCATCGCCAATCACCATTTCGCTGTCAGCAGTCAGGATGTCGCAGTAGACATCGCCGCGGCTGCTTTTGTGCGGGTCGTCTGAGCTTCTTCGACGCGACTTTTCAGGGCCGCGACCCGCGGAGCATGGACAACAAGGGTCACCCAGCGATCGGAAGTCATCAGGCTTCGGGACATAATCATTTGTTATGTCGTGACACAATGCATTGGGTTTTCTGCGATGACGCCCTTCGCTGCTCGCTTTGTGGTTGCGGTGTTTTCCCAAAACGTTCGGGGACGAGGCCTTCACAAGGCGCCAAGGCGTGCAAGGCACCGATATATAAACACACGTACGACAAAGGTACAGATTCACTGGTAAGAGCGGGAGAAAGACGAAAACAAGTTCCGGGAGATCTACATGGCGGCGCGACCGACAACGACCTACTGTACACAAGCAGACAAGCTGACAGGGAGTTCACGACGACAAAGAGCACAACACGTAGACGGGAAAGCAAGAAGGCTGACAAAACAAGAAAGGGAGACAATATATGAAGTTAAATGTTTTTCAGGAGATGTTTGCATAGGGGGATCATGTTCAGACACGAAAACCAAATGAGAACGAACCGAGAGCTCTACGCGCCATGGATGAGCGAAGCGCGGAGCTGTCACAGTAAGTAGACGTACTGTTGGTAATAGGGCCCGATTTGCGTCCTTCTCGCACTCAGCCAGACTTGGCCTGGGCGCCGCTAGAGATGGGCTCAGCCATCCTGGCGTGCTCCATCCGCCCGTCCCTCCTCGCGTCCACCATCTGCGGAGCACCTACCTCTGCACCCGGGCCACGCGAAGGTGGCTTCGGGTAGGCTTGCGGGTACGGCGCGTAGTGATGAGCAGGGGCAAGAGGGATCTGGGCGTCAGGGCGGGCGTGCGGGTGGGGGTGCGGCATCATGTAAGGAGTCGCATATTGGGGAGGGTATGGGGCGATGAACGTCGCCGGATAGAACTGGGGGTGCGCTGGGTACCCAACCGGCTCGCCATCCTGCCCGGTGGTCTGCGGGGGAGGCGCGGGGATGGGTGCGTAGAAGATCTGGGGGTAGTACATGGGGGCGGTCTCCCCAGGTTTGGCAGCAGGCGGGGCGGGGTACTGAGGGTACAGCCCAGGCGGAGGATAGGTGACCGGTGCAACGTAGGGGATGGGGGGCGTCGTGCTTGGGACGGCGGCCGTGACGGTGGGGGGCACCGGCATACCCTGGGGTTGCACTGCAACGTCGACCTGCTGCTGCTCGACGTTGGCGGCTGGACGATGTGGTAAGAAGGGTCAACGTCGACCGGAGGAAGTCGCGATGGGAGGAGGAGATGGATGAAGGAAGGGATAAATGTGCTCACTCTTTCCATCGCGCTTCTTGTAAGGCCCTCGCTTGATCCCCTTCTGACGCTCTTTGCGTTGGGAGTCGACGCACTCCTCGGCTATGCCGTACTTGACGCAGCGGAGGCAGGGACGAGCGTCGTCGCACTTCTTGCAGGCCTTCTGGCAGTTGGTGCACGCGTTCTTGACCTGCCGGCGCTTGGTGCGGGTGGGGTGAGTGGGAACCATGCCGGGCGGAAAGGGATACATGTGCATAGGCATGCCAGAGTAGGTGATGGGGTGCATGGTCATCTGAGGCTGGACGCCGTCGGAGGAGGGCTGAGGGGCCAGTTGCTGGGAGTCGGTCTCGGGGTTCGAATCACCCATGGCGGCGAAAGGGAGGGGGAGACGGGAAAGCTGTGGAGGATGGGAGGGAACTGATATAGTCTAGGCAGGAGACGTGAGGAAGGATGGGAAACTGAATGGACCGTTTGGCGCTGTTGGGCCCTGGAAAAGCACACGTGTCGAGAAGGTCGGGGCGAGGAGGACGCGGGGCGAAGGTGGCAGGGGCCTCGCGCAGGAGGAGAGGACGCAGCTGGGGGCAGTCAGAGGCATTGTCGCCAGTGCAGAGCAGGTGTGGACGGGACGTACCGTTGATGCACGGCCGATTCGCTGAGCTGGGGCGCGCGGCGGGCGGCGACTCAAAGCGGAGGAAACGGCGGGGAGGGGGGAAATTGAAACGCAGCGTTGGGCCCCCGGCCGAGCCTCCAGCCTTTATCCCACCGCGCCCCGCCCGCCGGCCACACCTCCCCACCGAGACCGGCCACCTCATCTGTACGTAATGTTTATCCCTTCCCCAACTCCGCGAGCCCCCCGTATCCGCCACCTATCCTCCGTTTCCCGCTCCGCCCCATTTCCCCCTCATATAACCCCCGCGCCCGACTGGCCCCATCCGTCCAGAGGGCACGCTGCGTTCCCCATCTCGCCACCCGTGCAATGCGCAGGCATCGAACCGCCCACGAAGCCCTCCCTGATCGCTCCAGGGAGCTCCCAGTGCAGCCGGTATCATCTCGTGTGCTCGAGCCCACCTTCCCCGACTCGTAGCGCTCTTGCCGGCCGGCCTCCAAAGTCCGGCTCCAGGCAAGCGAACCCTGGCAGAACCACCCATGATCCTCCCGTATTCTGCGCGATCCGAGTCTGTTCCAGACACACACTTTGTATTGTACATGTACGGATTCTTCCTATCAGCCCTGCTATACCACACCGTCCCTCGTCGTCTCGCCCGCCGAACGCGTGCCCCATCCACATCTGCAATGCATCGTAAGCAGCTCGGAAAGAGCCTCGGGGACATGCCCGCAACGAAGGGCGACCGTGGAAATGTTGCAGTCGCAAAGAATGTGATCCATAGCTACCCGGCCGCACGACAATGAGCTCTCCTTCAAGTTCGCACACCTGCAGCAGAACTGCCGTTGCCGTTGGGTCCTCTCGTACGGGCAAATTCGCTTCCATGGTGCTGTGGCTGGTAGAGAAGCGCATACAGTGAGAGGAGAGTGCAACGTGGTGTCCTGCGCGGAGGAAGCAGGAGGCGTCGGTAGGAGCTTGATTGGGAAACCACGGTGGGATGCCACTGCACAAACAAAGCCAAATAACACGAGGCTCGGCTGGTGGACGACGAGGACAGTTAGAGCGACCCTCTCCAGCCATCTGGCATCGTCGACCTCAACGGCCAGTCGGCAAACAGCTTCTTGCTGGCCTGAGCGTCGTTGCGTCCCCCTGTACTCCGCCAGCCCTCTCGTCTCTTCGTATTGATCATCTCTTCTCGTCTTTCCTTTTCCTCCTTCGTTCCTTATCCTCTTTCTCATGTCCTCTCCGCCCTCCCCCACCATCGGTCAAGTGGCTCATGAAAAAGGTCGCGTGAAAAGGAGAGAGAGGCCCCCAGCTCTCGACATCGCAGATCCGAAGCCAGGTTTGGACGGAGATATACGATACGACCGAGACGTTGCGAATGATTCGCGAAAGGTAGCTACCATTCTCCTCCATCCTCAACCCTCCAGCTTCCTTGCTCACGCGGCACCACTTCGCGCCTCAGCCCTTCCTTCAAGTTGTCTCCGCTGACGAGTCGTCCACCGACGTGGAGACGGACGTCCCTCGTTCTGCATCAGCCACGTCTTCGTTAGACCCGTATTACTTCGGTGTCCACACTCCAACAGATTCACCCATCCCCCCGGTGCCACCTGTACCCAGCGTACCCAAGACGCCAGAGATGCGCCATTATGAACCCGTCACCCCTGGAAGGGACCCCGCCGCCATCGACCGCCGTACCCTGGTCGGCGTTGGAGAACTCGCAACCCCACGCTGGGCGCGGGGTGTCCGCAATGACGAATACGAATTCGTGACGCAGGAACGTGTAGATGAGGTCAACGAGGAGGAGCTGGTAGAGGTTGAGGGACCGGAGAACGACAGGGATTCGGACAGCCCATGGACGATTGAGGCCATTGATGGAGAGCAGGATGACAAAACCGAGGTTCGTACAATCATACCGTGGCTGCATAGCATTGTGTTGAACTGCGGAACAGCAGCTCATGGAGGTGAAGCCGGTAGCCCGGACGTTGCGCAGTCGAAGGTCGATTGCGGAGGAAAGTGGCGGTGAGGAAATCCTGTATCCTCGCCATCCTCATGTCAATTCTTCGGATGTCTCGCCAGTGCCCCAGCTGCCATCCAATTTCCAAAGTGACTCTGAAGGTCAGGAGGTGCTTGCGTCCCACACCGGGGCCGAGCAAGCCCCACCAAGTGCCTTTGCGATTCCGCATCAGCGTCCTAGGAAACGGACATCGGAGGAGTTCGAGATGGAACATGGAGTCTTGGTGTCGAAATTCACTCCACCGAATGGTATCCCAAGCACGGCGAAGGATAAGGACAAGCCTCGTAGACACCGCAGCCTGGGCGGTGGTGCCCCTCAACAGGCTATATCCAAGGAGAAAGTGAAGGATCGCCGAAGGGATACCCTGTCCCTCAGTATTCGTCATTCCCGCCAAGGATCCTCGTCGTCGAGTCACGGCGAGTCACATCATACTCGCAGGGTACACAATTCAGACTTCTCGCACCTGCCGCCTTCTCCATCGACCTCCTCTATTCAACAATTCCTGGGACGTGCGGGCACAGCCGGTAGCTCCACCTCATCTCCGCTGCACTCCCAACCTCATGTGGCCTCGAACGTCGCGCACTCCCTTCTTCGTGGCACTCAAGAGGGATGGTCCGATCTGGACGATCAGACGACGCTCGAGGCGCTGAGGAAGCTGGACGGGCTCTCAGGAAAGACGGCACGTGCTCGCTCGAGCATCGGAGGTCATAGCAGGGTAGGCAGCTCTAGCCGTCCGGGGACGCCTGCGAAGGCAACGACTCAATGGGAGGGAATTGAGAGTGGTGGCAATAGGAGCAGTAAGCGGACCAGCGTACATGCCTCGCTCAGCGGCAAGGACAAGGACAAGGGAAGGGAAGTCGCTCACCGCAGTATGTCCGGTCCCGTTCCTTCGACTACCGAGGGTTCTGCGGGCATCGACTATGTGGTGACCAGTGGTGATGACATTCACCACGACTCACCTCAACCTGATCGGGGGACGAAGAAGGCGGGGACGACTAGTGCTCACTTCAGTTTCACGCCCAAGAGAGGCTCAGCGTCATCAGGTACATATGCGAGCACTCCCACAACAAGTTCACGCGATTCAGCCTCGTTGTCGGTGGGCACTAGCAACACGTCTGTTTCAGCAGTCTCCGGCCGACAATCCTCTGGCAAGGCAAAGAGGAATAGCACAAGTAGCGATATCTCTATCAACCACCTCAGCGATCCTACGACCGTGCGGGACCGTGCTGCATCCCTCGTGGCCCCCGCTGACGTTCCCGAGGAGAGTTACGTCCCTCCGGTACCTCCGCTACCCAAGGAGCTCTCTAGCTTCAAAGCGACACTGTCGACCCCTGGCGCCTCCCATGCGCCGATCGTCGAATACCACAGCGACGTACCCATCTCGGATCGTAGTAGGAGAGAAACCTTCAATGATGTGGCTTTCCCAACCACACTGGACGTGCCCGTGGTGCCCACGACTCCGTCCAAGCATAGCTCACTGCAGGTGCCCAAATCGACGACTCCCACGAACATGCACAAGACGCCATCCAAGAAATGGAGTTTCTCGGGTGCGCTCGGGAGGAAGTTGTCCTCCACGCCATCCACATCTTCGATGAAGGACGCTGCGAAATCGTCGGCAGCATCAGCAACAAGCCCTCGAGTGATGTCATTTGGCCAGCAGCTCCGCAAGTCGATGTCGAAGGAGAAGCCTTTGTCGCCAGGATCAAAAGTGTCGGAAAACTGGTCCCCTATTAATTCAGACGCTATGGCCTCGGCGACCTCTCTAGCCTCTTTGTCCTCTCTCGGATCTAATCGCGCCGCCTTGTCCCCGTCAAGCGGCATCCCGCCCACTCTCGCCGCGTCAAAGACACCTGATCGCCTGGTTTCAAGTCGAACGGGAACTGCCTCAAGCGGGGCTAGCACCCATGTCCCGCCCATACCACAGAATGTGCCGCTTAGCCCATCTTCATCAATGCGTCGCAACCCATCCACAAAACGTCTTACACCATCGTCAATTCCCTTCTTCAGGAGGTCGTCCTCGCAGTCGATGCAGGTGCCACCCCCTAGTCTCCCGACCAACTCTGTTTCGCCCACGCTTTCCTCCGGACCTGCGTCTGGCACGCATCTTCGCGCCCCCACTACCATGTCGCCAACGAAGGACAACAACCTCTCGTCTCCAACTGTCCCCGGCTCCGCGAAGAAATCGTCAGTATTGAGTTTGGGCTTGCCCTCGTTGCTCAAAGGCTCGAGCTCCAGACGTAGCCTCCACTCGGACAAGGAGAAGGATGTGAAGAGCAGCCGCGAGAGCGCCGCGACGTCATCTGACCGGGAGAAATCAAAGAAGGAAGACAAAGACCGTAGCGAGAGCAGGATCTCCGTGCTGATGGGTAGAAAGCGAGGAAAGGTGCGTTGTCTGACTGCTTCCGGTGACTCGTCGTTCCCGTTAAAGTGACCCTCGCTCCGATTGCAGACGCTCTCGTCTGCCCAGCAACCACCTAAGAAGACGGAGCCTGTGGCTTTGCCACCTATGCAGATTGCGGCTTTGCCTGCGTCCACTGCTCAGCGCGTGGCTAACTTGAAGTCTTCACAGCCATCCTCGAGCGCAAATGCCAACGCAAACGCCAGTTCAGCCAAGGCAGGCTCTTCCCGCGCCACTTCTCAGACGATCAGCTCAATGCAGAAGCAGTCAGATACGTCGTTGCGTAGACACCAGCTCCCCACTATTGCTGGTTCCCCCTCTGTGACTGGCAACACTCAAGCTATCGTACGCGAGGCGAAGGAAGGACCTCCGTTGTCGTCTCTTAACTTGTCGACTATCTTGTCCAAAGAAACTCCGACGAAGATACCGCGGATCTCCAGCAGGTCTTCCGCCGTCAACTCTCCGACGCTCAAGGCCAACGGTACGAGCCGCAGGGCGAGCATGATCATAGGATCATCGAGCGGCATCACGTCCTCTCGCGCAGCCTCCCCAACGGCAGGCAGCGAATCGATGAACGAGTTTGGTGTCTTGGAGAACGGACAGGTTTCTGCATCCAAGACGGCACGTAACTCTGTCCGTGCTTCTCCCCAGACTACGTCTTCACGCGTGCCACGCCAGGTCTCTGCCTCGAACTCGACGGCAAATGGATCGACGATCCCTCGCAAGAATCGCGAGTCGCTGTCGTTTGGGCTCCGCAAAGCCTCCACTGGATCCGTGGCGTCGACCACTTCTGGTGCGCATGATCAGTCACAGCAGTCCGCTCATTCACACCACCGGTTCTCCGCTCTGTCGCCCTCTAAGGGCCTCAAGCTCCTCAGCCCCAAGGTATCTCTCCCCAGCGCCCGATCGTCCAACAACTCCACGCCTAGCATTCATCAAACCATGGGCACGCCTACTGGCAGCAGACAGTCGCTTTCGACGCCCTCCCCAGTCCCCAGCTCAGTAGACGAAGAGGAGCTACTCGGCGACGAGGAGATGATGCAGTATATCAAGAGGCAGCAGGCCAAGAAGCTCCAGAGCGGCTCGACTCAGGAGGATCTCGACGCTATGCTTCGTTTCCCTGAACCAATCCCACCTGCTCCCGCTTTGTCCCCGCAAGGTATGCGTTGCCATTTTGTAGGATCATCGCTGTCTCCTGCTTACCATGATTGTACAGCTGTCCTCAAGAGCGATCAGGCACGGTGGTTGTGCGAGTACGAATGCAAGGAGATCCTCGACTACGAATCGGTGTACTACGTCGGTGCGCACAGCGAGAAGAAGATGGCGACTCCGGATAACTCGACCAACAACTACGGCTACGACGATGAACGTGGTGACTACCAGGTCATCAACCACGACCATCTGGCTTATCGTTACGAAATCATCGACACGTTGGGTAAGGGTTCCTTTGGACAGGTGCTCCACTGCCGCGACCATGGAACTGGGGAGTCGATGGCGATCAAGATCATCCGGAACAAGAAGCGTTTCCACCACCAAGCCCTAGTGGAGATCAAGATTCTCGACAGCCTTAGGAAATGGGTATGTCAACGTCGTTTCATGTATAGCTGCGTTCTTCTTGCTGACTTATTGGTAGGACGCTGAGGAGAAGCACCATGTCATCAAGATGACTGAACACTTCTACTTCCGTGGTCACCTGTGCATCGCGATGGAGTTACTGAGTATCAACCTCTACGAGCTGATCAAGGCCAACAACTTCCATGGCTTTACTACCGCGCTCATCCGTCGCTTCACCAGTCAGATGCTGCAGTCTCTGTTACTCATGAGGCAACATCGTATTGTGCACTGCGACCTCAAGCCGGAGGTATGCAGCTCTTCGCATTGAGGCACACTCGACTACTGACTTTATGCCTAGAACGTGCTTCTCCGCCACCCCGCCAAGAGTGCTATCAAGGTCATCGACTTTGGTAGCAGCTGTTTTGAACATGAGAAGAGTGCGTCTCCGTCTCACCGCCTTTACCCCGCATTATGAACCTCATGTTGACCATTACGGCAGTCTACACATACATTCAGAGTCGTTTCTATCGATCGCCGGAGGTCATCTTGGGCATGAACTATCACATGGCCATCGACATGTGGAGTCTAGGCTGCATCATGGCTGAGCTGTACACCGGTTTCCCGATCTTCCCTGGTGAGAACGAGCAAGAGCAGCTTGCTTGCATCATGGAGGTGCTCGGCGTCCCGGAGAAGGACTTCATCAACCGCAGCTCGCGCAAGAGGCTTTTCTTCGGTATGTGATAGCTTATCAAGACTTGCATGATTCCTCTAACTGTTGGCCTAGACACGACCGGTGCACCACGGCCTGTCGTGAATTCGAAGGGCAAGAGGCGACGTCCTGGGACCAAAACTTTGGCGCAGGCGCTGAAGAATCCTTCGGACGAACACTTTGTCGACTTCATCACGAAATGCCTAATGTGGGACCCTGAACGACGGTTGAAGCCCCAGGCGGCTCTGCGTCACCCGTACATCACTGGTGGTCGTCGGTCCAAGGTTCCCAACCCGACCCCCAGCAGCACCGCCAAGACCTTCCTCCAGTCGGCTTCGTCGAACCTCGGTAGTCGGAACACAAAGGTCACAGAAACTCCGAAGAAGTCTCTCATCAGTGCACCAACTCCGCTCACCGCGCGGACCTCCCGCACGCTAACAGTTCCGAGCACACCGAGTGGGTCGACAAGTGTGCACAGCACTTTGGGCTCGTCTTCTAGGTCCTATAGATCCTCTCATGCGCAGCAATCCATGTCCTCATATCATTCCAGCCGTACGATGGTGAGTCCGTCGCAACCTCCATCCTCCCCAAGCGAGGTTGTTGACGATGATCACCTGTAGACCACAAGATGACCTCCATGAAGGGATACCTCCTGGACTCCTTCTAGCTTAATTGCACCCCTCAGACTACCCACGATATCTACACTATGCTGACGAAATTTGAGCTGGTCCGTTTTAGTCGATCCCCTTGCTATCCAATACCCACCCGGTTCCGTGTACTTTATTCTCGGTGCAACTCTCATCGCACGTCCTCTCATCCCACCCGCAAGTTGAGCGTTGTTGTTATTTGTTTTCTCGTCTGTCCGTGACCCCCATCTTCGCAATATAATACCGCCGCATTGTGTGGCGTTCGTTCTCGCATGATTTCATGTGGACTTCTTGGGGGTTGTTGCAAGAGCAAGCGTCACTGCGTTGGAACATTCACGATTTATGCAACCATTATGCGTCCCATTCATCAACTCCACCTCAAACCATGGTCAGAAATCGTCGCGGTCACTTAGTGACCCTCCCCCTATGATTACCGTCCTGTTGATGTGTTGTACAGTTACTTGGATAATTAGACTAAATTTCGATGTCGCCTCCATCGTCGAGGCAGCGAAGTTTGATATAAACGTCGCTCCCTGCCAAATCAGTCAGTGGGGACGCGAGGCGACGGAAAAATAGAGGGCGCACCCCAGCCGTCCAGCGACTTGAAGTCGAGCGACCCTCCGAAGTACTTCGCATACAGCCTGCTCATCGGCAGTCCATATCCGAGCCCCGCGATTGTGCCCATGCCCATCTGCACGCCGCGCCCGGTGATTTCGGAGAACAGGCTCTCGCTGCCCCCGCCGTCGATTGCCCGGCCGCCGCTCATGCGCTGGGCTGCATATGGGCCGCCACCTATGTCCTCATCTTCCCAGTGGAGGCCCTGGTCCGCCGCGCCGCGGCCGGCGGTCGTGAAGGAGTACGAGAAGATGCGGGACATGTTCGTGGGCGGCACACCTCCCCCCTGATCGCGCACGCGAAGGAAGAGGAAGCGCGAGGGGGGTTTGGTGGCGCGCAGAGACGAGAGGGAAGAGGCGGGTGCGCTGTGTGGGGGTGGCCCATTGTCCGGGTGCGGCTGTGAGGAGACAGTGATGACAACGGGCGGGATTGGGCTAGACGAGGAGTAGGAGTGGTGGCGCTGGTGCCATTCCACGCTCGCGCGGAACGAGTTCTTCAGGATCTCGGTAAGGATGTATTCAAGGTGCACGGGCATGTAGCTGAAGATGCATAGAGGCGCGATGAGAATGAGAGACAGAGATGAAGATGCGGCAACTCCAGTCTCGAATGGGCACTCACGCGAATGTCGCGTCTGCATCCCCGTCAATGATGATTTGCGGACTGGCTCCGAGGGTGGCCTCGCACAGATCCTTGACAAACGAGCCGCACACGCCAATGAGCTCTTTCGGCGAGCATGTGAGGTCCACAATGCCTTGGTGGTTACTCGTCCCGTCCCCTAGCGCGAGGTCTCTCGAAATGGCGATATGTTGTTCAGCGAGAAGCCGGACAGCTATTCGATTGCGTATGGTGCTGTCCAAAAACTCGCTAATTTGCTCCGGGGTTAAGTATCGTGCGCACTCCTGAAAGCTGGTTCGGACGCCGCGGCGACCAAACCACAGCATTCGTTCATCAGTCCGTTCTTCCCGCCGCCCGCCCCCTCCCCCGGTATCGAACGGAGGCACTCACCCCTTAGCCATCGCCGGGATGTCATCCGCATGGTTCCTGACGAGGTCCGCCAGGTTCTCGATGAGGAGCGCGTTGTCTTTGAGCGTGCGCACGGGCGGGTGTGTGACGAGGAACTGGAACGCACGGCGGTTGGACTGGAGCGTTCGCGCGATGTACGGGTTCATGCCGACGATGAATGGGAGGGCCTCGAGCGCATGCGCACGCTTCGCGAGCATCCTCGGGATCTCGCTGAGGACATAGCCGACGGACTGGAGTACGGAATCTGGGGTGAGAGGCTGGGCGAAAGAGAGGAGCTTTGTGAGGGTCAGCGGACGCGGGGGCTGCTTCGCGTGCTGTTCTATGAGGCGAGAGAGCTCGCCGGGGGAGACTAGGCTGTCAGTAGATTGCTCTGAGTGGGAGATGAAGCTGCTTCGCCAAGGGGTGGAGTGGTAGCCTGAGGTGTGTCCTGGGCGAGTCGACGCTGGAACACCGTACCGGATCGCCGATGTGCGTAAACGAGTTGCCTGGAGCGATAAGGGGGTTGTTCTCATGCTGGGCTTCGTGAGAGTTGCGTGGGCGAGACGACGAGAGTCAGGGAAAAGTAGAGATGGGGGAAGGGAGAGTCGGGGGTCAGCTCATCTGAGCCAGTCCTGGCCGGAGCTTGCAGACCAGACGCGTCGCGCGTCGCGAGTCCCCCCCATCCACAGGACAATAGCGCTCGCCCCGCGTTCCACGCCCCTCTCTGTCATCCCCGCTCATCCGCCTGAAACGCGACTTGCACCCAGGCGTTCGCCGTTCGCAACATCGACAGCAGCCCACACGATCACGAAACCATAACGTCCGATAGCATAACGAGAGAAAAACACGACATGTGCGGTGATAATAATGCTACTACGCTAGTTGTACACTTGATACAACGGCCTGTGAGACGAACGTGAGTCGCAACAACATCGTGTGACAATGGCGGGAATTGTGCGTACGTTGATGAGAATTTCGTGCCTTGGCGAACAACTTTCTCGACGGCGTCCAAAAAGTCGCGCTCTGTGGCTACCTTCCGCCGTGCACGGATCGCGAACATGCCAGCCTCCGTTGCCACTGACCGTAGTTCTGCGCCCGTAGTATTGGGGCATAGCCGTGCAATCAGGTCAAAACGAATGTTGCGTTCCACGCTCATACTGGAAAATAGATATGAGCTCCAAGGGCTTCGCAATGAGCATGGACACCATACCTTCGTGCGTGGATGCGGAGAATGTGCGCGCGGCCCTCGTTGTCGGGCAACGAGAACTCGACGCGACGGTCAAGACGGCCAGGACGCAAAAGGGCAGGATCCAACGTATCGGGTCTAACGTAACGGATAAGTTCGCTCAGTGGAGGCATATGGAGCAGCCCCTTACCGATTTGTGGCCATCAACACCTTGATGTTACCCCGAGGATCGAAACCGTCCAGCTGGTTAATGAGTTCCAACATCGTCCGCTGCACCTCGTTATCACCGCCAGCTCCGTCGTCGAAACGCGCCCCACCAATCGCATCGACTTCGTCGAAGAAGATGATACACGCCTTCTTACTCCGCGCCATCTCGAACAGCTCTCGAACCATCCTCGCACCCTCTCCAACGTACTTCTGGACTAGCTCGGAGCCGATAACGCGGATGAAAGTGGCATCTGTCCGGTTTGCTACGGCACGGGCGCAAAGGGTCTTTCCGGTACCTGGAGGGCCGAAGAGAAGGACACCCTTTGGCGGGTCGATACCGAGGTTCACAAAGCGTTCTGGCTGCAACACAAGTTAGCATATAAGTATCCACCATCAAGAACGCCTGCGTACTGAAAGCAAGGGTGTCTCAACAACTTCCCGGAGCTTTTCAATCTGCTCCTTACAGCCACCTATGTCGGAGTAGGTCACGTCAGGCTTCTCCTCGACCTGCATCATGGTGACAGAGGCGTCGATCTTGGGGGGTAGAGGAATTTGAATCTGATACTTGTTGCGGTCAACACTGTATGAAACGGTGTGGGTAAGGAAGGGGAACGAGGGCCATTGGGAAATGACGGCTTACCCAACGCGCATACCTTCCTCAATGTCTGTCGGTGCAACACGCTCACCAAGGCCAACAACGAACTTGGCAATTTGCTTGATGTTGATGACATACTTGTCCTGCTCATCCGCCCCTTTCTGGCCCTGCACTGCGCCCTCCGGGTTGACCGCACGAGCGCGGTCGGCGGCGACGGGGTCCATAGGAATGATCTTCGTACACCTGGCGACCTGCAGGGGGTGCTCCTCTCCCATACGTTGTCGATCCGCCGCAAGATCCCAAAGGTTTGGGGACGCCAGACCAGTGTCAGACTCCTTCACGCCTACAGCCACAGGTCAAGTCCTGAAAGTGCCTCCCAAGCGCAATTTGCGTACCAAGCTTCTCGTTTATGCGCTTCTGAACATCCTTGATATCCGAGTCGATCTTCTTAAGACGGCCAGCATATGGTCCTTGACCCTACAGTCAAGTCAGTTTCTGGTCAGGCTCCGAGACGAAGAGGCATACGTATGTCTTCAGAATTTGAATGTCGCTGTCGTCGAGAGCTGTATAGAGCGTGAGGACAAGTCCGAAGTGAAAAAAAGCTAAGCGTACGCTTGATCTCGTTCTCCTCCTTGTCGTCGGCCTTCTTCTCCCCTTCAGATGCAAGTCAATACAAATCCTGGAGCGGGGCACGCGGCGGAAAGAACGCACACTTCTCCCAGTCACTGCAACGTCTCTTGTGAGCACAGGGAGACTGGATACAAAAACGAGCCACTCACGCTTTTGGCGGCATAGTGTGCGGTTTGGTGGCGGTAGAGAGAGGCGTTGAGGGACGGTCGCTTGGTCAGAAGCGAGGTGAGCAGAGGACGCGTCAGTACACGCGTAGGCGCCCCCACAAGCGCTAGCTGCTCACCTGCCATTTTGGGGTGCCAGGCTCTGACGCAAGCTCCCGGGTGGATACCAGAAAGAGACGACTGTCGTCAGTCGGCCCTGTCTCGGCTCGTCCACAGCCCTCGCCTTGCCCACCGTCCCCTCCATCCTGCACATCATGGCCGGCGCCCTCCCAAACGCAAAGCACAATCTACCCAAGATCAGAGATGAAGACCGGGAGTCGCGTTTCGGCCAGGTATTCGGTGTCTCTGGTCCCGTCGTCATTGCGGAGAACATGACTGGCTCTGCCATGTACGAGCTCGTCCGCGTCGGGCACGATGAACTCGTCGGAGGTGCGTCCCAATTGGGAGGACGTGCAGAAGCAGTTCGCGTTAATTCAGCATCCAGAGGTTATTCGAATCGACGCGGACAAAGCTACCATCCAAGTTTACGAGGAAACGTCCGGAGTTACCGTGGGCGATCCAGTTCTCCGGACAGGGAAGCCTCTCAGTGTCGAGCTCGGTCCCGGTAAGTCCACCTATGGGAATATTTAAGGCACAGCCTGCTCAAGAATCTTGCAGGCCTCATGAGTAATATCGTGGATGGTATTCAACGCCCATTACGAGTAGGTTTCTCATTCAAGATGCTTCCGATGGCCCATTAATTCAAGTCGTCCAGTCCATTCAAGAACTTTCAAAGTCAATATATATTCCACGCGGTATTAACACCGATGCCCTCGACCGGTCATTGAAGTGGGACTTTAACCCTGCCAACTACAAGGTACGTGGTTCCGCGTGCTCGCCTACTTCATTGTATCAATGCACCTCTTCAGGTTGGCGACCACATATCCGGAGGTGACATCTTTGGCCGCGTCTACGAGAACTCTCTCGTTGATAACCACAAGATCATGCTTGGTCCTCGTGGTCTGGGTACAATTACTTACCTTGCTGACAAGGGTAGCTATGCTGTCGATGTAAGTATTCCCTTGTATGTTCTATTGTCTACCACGCGTCCAACTCAGAAATCGTCAGGATGTCGTTCTGGAGACAGAATTCAATGGCCAGACCACTAAGCACACCATGATGCAAGTGTGGCCTGTTCGTGCTCCCCGCCCTGTAACCGAAAAGCACACTGCAAACCACCCCTTGCTCACCGGTCAGCGTATTTTGGATGCACTGTTCCCGTCAGTAAGAAGTCTCTCGTCCGACATTTCCGTAGACTGAATCGGTTTCCAGTTGCGTACAGGGTGGAACGACAGCTATCCCCGGTGCCTTCGGATGCGGGAAGACCGTCATTTCGCAGGCCTTGTCCAAATACTCGAACAGTGATATTATCATTTACGTCGGTTGTGGAGAGCGTGGCAATGAGGTACGTGAGCGACGCCTTGGGTGCTGACTCGGAGATTTACGCGATACCGTTAGATGGCCGAAGTACTCATGGATGTGAGGAAACTCGTTCGCGTGCGCGTCCATTCGCTCATGCTGATGCCTGCCAGTTCCCCGAACTTACTATGGAGGTTGGTGACCGCCAAGAACCTATCATGAAGCGTACGACGCTCGTCGCCAATACCTCAAACATGCCTGTCGCGGCGCGTGAGGCATCTATCTACACCGGCATCACCCTCGCGGAGTACTTCCGTGATCAAGGCACCAACGTCTCCATGATGGCTGACTCGACCTCGCGTTGGGCTGAGGCTTTGCGTGAAATCTCTGGTCGTCTCGCGGAGATGCCCGCTGACTCGGGTTATCCTGCTTACCTCAGTACCAAATTGGCCAGTTTCTACGAGCGTGCGGGTAAAGTTACTTGCCTGGGTAACCCCGTTCGCCAGGGTACCGTGTCCATTGTCGGCGCGTGAGTGTAGCAAAGCAATTGTTCAATGTGCCATGCTGATAGGCACCGTAGTGTGTCGCCTCCTGGTGGTGACTTCTCAGATCCTGTCACGGCTGCCACCCTCAGTATTGTGCAGGTGTTCTGGGGCCTTGACAAGAAGCTCGCGCAGCGGAAGCACTTCCCATCCGTCAACTGGTCGCTGTCATACTCGAAATACACCAAGGTTCTTGAGCAGCACTACGAGACGACAGAACCCGGTTTCGTTGAGCTACGTTCGAAGACGAAAGAGATCCTGCAGAAGGAGGAGGACCTCGCCGAAATCGTGCAACTCGTCGGCAAGTCCGCGCTCGGCGAGAACGACAAGATCACGCTCGAGGTCGCGCGCATGCTCAAGGACGACTTCCTGCAGCAGAACGGTATGTCCGAGTACGACCGTTTCTGCCCGTTCTACAAGACGAGCGCTATGCTCCGCAACTTCGTCGCGTTCCACGACGCGGCGCAGAAGGCGGTCGTTGGTGGCGACGTCACCTTCGCGAAAATCCGCGAGTCCGCGTCCGATATCATGTTTAAACTGTCCCAGATGAAGTTTGAGGTGCGTTTGTCAACAGCATGCCTGCCTCTGCTCTGCGTGCTCAATCGAGAATAACATCGCACAGTCGCCATCGCAAGGGAAGGAGCCGATCAAGCAGAAGATGGACGCTTTGTACAGCGAGATTCAAGAGAAGTTCCGTCAGCTGGTAGAATAGGCTGGACGCTATACCCATCTCATCACGATTTCATCCTCTGTATGTCGCAATAGTGTTCTCAGTTTCCTCCTCATCCCAGATGTGATGTCGGCGTTGTGCACGATGGAGTACTAGTGCTTGTTGAATCGCCGCGTGCCGTACCATGGCTAATCTTCTACAGCTCGCCATTCTAGATTACCGGTGACCGTTGGCGGATGAAGAGGCAGTCAGTTTATTATCTATCAAGTGAATATCCGATGGCCGCACCTGCTGCGGAGAGAAATGGTGCCGTCTCGACTGTCGGATTTCGCTCTACCAGCTGGCAGCAGGCGGTCTGGAGCGATATGCCCTGCTGCGGTCTGCGCAACGCTCCTGCGTAGGAATGATGCGTCATAGCGCCAGTCATCAGTGCATGACTACTTAAGCCCCCACGTCCTTGCACACGGGACCCTAAGGTTCCTTGCCTCAACACCCCGACGCCATGCTTCTCCTGCACACCGTACTCGCGGTGGTGTGCGGTAGGATGCTCGTCTCCGCCCACCCTGAACCCGTTCGGGGTCGGGACTGGTACTCGGGGGACACCGAGTTTACCGACACCAATGTTCCTTCTTACCATGTTCAGCACAGCGCCCCTGCGGATAGCGACGAACCTTGGGGGTGGGCTCCTCAGGGCCCTCAACAGGTCTTGGACACTCCCCCTCACCATGCAGAGGGCTCCGCTTTCTTGGGTGTTGATCCCAAGACCTGGCCCAAGCCACCGCACCCTGTCCCTGGCCCCCCTCAGGATAGGCCCGAGCCGCCGCAGTTTGCCCCAGAGCCGCACTATCCACCACCGCCCCCCGGCCCCCCTGGGCCCCCTGGTCCTCCTTCACCTCTGCCCCCTCCCTCGAAGGATGGACTGCCTCACCTCCCTCATTCTCCTCACTTCCCCAAGCCTGGCGACAACACGAAGGCGCAGACGGTGTACCAGTTTTTGGAAGGCCACCCCAAGTATGACGCGATTCGTATTAGGAGTGGTGACACTGTAACTGACCGTCCCACCCAGATTCTCACGTCTATTTAAGCTCGTGAACTATACGGAAGACATCACCAACCTTCTCAACGATTCCGCGCAGAGGTGAGCATGTTCCAGGAACATCTTGCTGCGTATATCATTGAAAGCTTGAGGCTGACTGTGCCTACAGCGTAACTTTCTTCGCCCTTCCCGACTTTGGGTTCCCGAAGCCGCCTCACCGCCGCGGGAGTAGCGATGAGGACTTCGAGTTTGAGGACCTCCTCCAGATCCGCGAGGGCTCTGTTGGGGACATGCTGGCCACCGCAGAGGGCTATTTGAACAGCGTTCGGAGGCCCGACGAGAAGAAGATCAAGGCCTTCCTCAAGTATGTGCTACTCTACAACATCCTGCCTGAGAACACACCTCTGCAGGAGCTTGGGAAGAACAACACGTTCGCTACGGCACTCAAGCTTCCGGATGGGTCCCTGGATGGCGAGCCACTCCGTATCCACGTCAAGAAGAGTTTCTTCCTCGATCCCCGCCCCTCCGTCAATTTCTTCTCTAAGGTTCTGATCCCTGACATTCCTGTCAAGAATGGTGAGCGCAATCCTGTACCCTCTCCTCTGACTATTCCAGACTCACCAGGGTTGATGCAGGTGTGATACACGTTATCAACAAACCAATTCTTCCCCCTCCTTCAATTTTCCAAATCGGTTTCCTTCTCCAGAACGTTTTCTCGACATTTGTAAGCTTTTTTTTCGTGCATTGCATGATTGGATCACTCACTAGGCGTTGTAGACCTCCGCTCTTCAGCGAGTTGGGCTCACGGATGAGCTTGATTTCCGTAACTTAGGGCGCGGTTCTGTCCAGGGCGAGCCTGCTGTTTCCGTCTTTGCACCTACGAACAAGGCGTTCGCCAAGCTGCCGCCGAAACTCAAGCTGTTCCTTTTCTCGCCATTCGGGGAGAAGGCTCTCAAGAAGCTTCTGCAATTCCACATCGTCCCGAAGGCCGTCGTACACTCGAGTATGTTCTCGCCGCGGCTGTACCTTGATTTTCACTTTCTGACCTTTTCGTCTAGACTACTTCCACAATGCGTCCAGTTCCGAGTCCGCTTCGCCCCGGGACAGTTCCGAGACTAGCGAGTTCTTTAGCAACATCGGCCATCATCTGGAGGAATGGTCCGCTATCCTTGAAGAACGCTTTGATGATGAAGACAGCTACGAGAACAATGCGTGGAGGGAGGAGAACTTGAACTTAGGCGGGCTTTCTTGGAAGAATGACTACCAGTATGGCTACGGTTCTCGTCCGTCTGGCGAGCCGTTCCCGCATGAGGGTCCTCACGAGGGTCCTCATTTCCCCAACCCCGGTGATGGTCCTCAGCATCATGGTCCTTTCTCCTCGCCTCCTCCTCCCGCGCAGGGTGACTCTCACCCCCCGCCACACTTCCCTCCGCCGCCTGAGGTTTGGGTTCATTACCCCCCACCTCCCCCGCCGTCGCCGCCACCTCACTATACGCAGAACCGCCCTGACCGCACACCTCCCCCGCCGCCTGAGGTTTGGGTTCACTATCCTCCGCCTCCGCCACCTCCCCACGGTCCTCACCACCCGCCTCACTTCCATGCGCCTCCTCCCCCTCCTCCACCGTTCGATGACTGGCCCAACCACACTCCACCGCCTCCTCGCGGCCCACCCCACGCCCCTCACTTCCCGCCTCCGCCTCCGCCTCCTCATGGCCCGCACCATGCGCCTTACTTTCCGCCGCCGCCGCCATTTGAAAGCTGGCCTCACCACGCTCCTCCGCCTCCGTCGAGACCGCCCGGCGGACCTCATTCCCCTTCCCACCCCCGGGGCAAGGTGCCAAAGGGAAGTCCTCGCCACAAGGTTATTTTCTCGGTCAACACCACTGTGCCCACGCTTCTCGAAAACTTCGCTCTGCACCTGAAGGTCGTCCAGGTCGCATTCGAAGGCCCTCTTCCGAAGAAGCCTTTCTTGGCAGGCTACCATACGATCGTCATCGCGCACGGCCAGCCTGTCGCTGTGGCTGACGTGGCGGCACGCAATGGCGCTATACACGTGATCACGAAGCTCTTGAACCCGTTCAAGAAGCCCGGCGATCATCAGAAGCAGGACAAGGAGGGCGAGGAGCCTGCGTTTGGGTCCTTCATTGAGGAATCAGAGGATGAGTGGGCGGGATGGGAGGAGTGGCTGCCTCGTTGGGCTGGAGAGGATTGAGTTGCGTCCATGTACGATGAAGAAAGGCTTTCTGTTCCTACGTTCGTTCTAGTTTTCATATTTAGCGTAAGCACACTCGGCGCGGTGATGGTGTAGGCATTGATTTATGTATCGAGGCTAGTAGAAGCTGAATGTTGCGGACAAAGACCTGGCTTGGGTGTGTTGCGTTTGTTCCGCCATCGTGTGAAGGAAAGGCGATCGGCGGCTCGGAGACGGGGGCGCGGTGTTTGCCGGGATGGTTCCTGGCTGGGGGGGCTATGACGCAGGCGGATCCGCTGTAGGTCGTCCATGTACCGCCACGCTGCCCGCGCATTCCTCCCTCTCCTCCAAAACACCCCGCGCAGGACCGTTCCTGCAAGACGTGCTGTGCTATGTCTTGCCAGGACCCACGCCACAGTCCCAGACTCAGGCCCAGCTGTCACCGCAACAAACCGTACGCATCCACCACCCGCAGATGCCCACTCGTCCTGACGCCCTCATTTCCAGGAGCTGAGGCAAGCCTGAAGCGCTTCTGGAAGCATGTCGACATCGAAAAACGCGACGCCGGCTACGCGGTCACTTTGGACAAACGCCCTCTCAGGACACCCTCAGGCAACCGCCTCATCATCCCTCCAGAGAAGAGATTCGTCGCTGCCCTGATTGCGTCCGAATGGGAGAACCAAACCACAGTGTTGAAGCCACATGCGCTCCCTATGGTATGTTCCTGTCCGTTCTAGCTTCCATCCACCTCTCAGCAAGGCTACAGACATCCCTCGCCTCAAGAGCATTGGATGCATTCGAGGATGAGCCGACTCGGGGGGAGGTGCGAGCGCAGCTGCTCAAGTATTTCGAGACAGACACTATCTGGTGCGTTCATCATTGTCCGTATTTACCTCTGTGAACTACGCCGAACGTTGTTCATAGCTACCATGCCGATGCCCCCGCCGCTCTTGTCAAGCTCCAAGACGCGTACTGGAAACCTATCCTTGACTGGGCGAGGTCCACCTTCGACGTCGAAATCTCGACCACGGACTCTCTCCTCGTACCTACACAGCCCCCGGAAACGATCCTCAAGTTCAATGATGTCTTGTCCAAGTTCACTCCATGGGAGATGGCGGGTATGTCCCTCGCTTTACTTCCTTCCTATTGAGCTACAGTAACGCGTCCCCCTTCATAGCCATGGAGCGCGCGACGTACACCTCAAAATCCTTTGTCATCGCTCTCGCGCTTGTCAAGCGCCACATAGACGTAGACCAAGCTGCGCAAGCTGCTCATGTCGAAGTGAATAGCCAGATCGAACGGTGGGGTGAGGTCGAAGACAGTACGTGCAGTTTAGCGTTCGTCGCACGTCCATCCTTCTGACTGAACCACCTTTCTAGGTCACGATGTAGACTACCACGACATGAGGAGGCAGCTCGGCAGTGCTTCATGTCTCCTTGCAGACTACTGAAGTCGTTCCACCTGTATCCCATACACCCCTTAGAATTTCTAGCCAGAAGGAGCTACTAGACTATCAACGAGTGTCCCGTTGGAAGTAGTCTCCGTAACCGCCCAATATCCTGATCTGGATGACAGTCGATCCAATTGGTATAGTTGGAACCCTGCCAGGTTGAGCCACGCCAACGTTCCATTCCGGCATGCTACACAAGACATGACTATATTGGCAAAGTAACATGGATTATGCAGCGAGCTGGACTCCGACGTGGCTCTGCTAGAGGGGGAACTGGAACGAGAGCTCTGTCAACTTGGTGAACCCGTCCACGCGATAGGTGTCGTTCGTGATGACTAAAGGCGCGTCGTCGTCGTCCACGAATGTCATTTGCTGCCGAGTCTCCGTATCGTACTGAGGCCAGTCGATGAGGTTGTCCTCGGCGCCGTTCGGGTTGCCATGGTTGACGAAGTGGACCAGATAGTTCGTCATGTCTCCCGGGGCGTAGATATTGTTGGTAAGATCAGATCCATGGTACTGGAGCGGACGGGACGTCGTCGTAAGCAAAACAGGTTTTCTGCAGTGGAGTGTACTCACAGCTCCGAGTCTGGGCAGACCAGGCGCACGCTTGCTGACTGCAACGATTGATTGGTGAGGAAGTTGTTCTGCCCAAAGCAGCGAACGGAGTACGCACGGAATGACCATGTGGGCTGTCTATCGTACGTCTGCTCCACAAAAAAGCGCCTCGGTGCTTGGAACACTAGGTCTCCCTGAATGGCTGCCAAACGTTTGTACTGAGGGGGAATGGCGTATAATATGCCGGTGCCGAAGGGCGACCCCTGCGTCGGGTCGTCCGGATAGTCGGTGTCGAACAGATCGCCCACGTCGCTCTCCGTGGCACCGTCAATGTAGTTGGAGAGCATGTATGCACGGAACGCAGCGTCGTCCCTGGATCCTTCGTGAATGATGGGCAGATATGCAGACAAAAATTCCGTGGACGTACAAGACGGTCAAGGAGTTAATGAGGGAGAAGACTGTGCCTTCATCATTCACATTCTGGGAGTGGGTTAACGCACGAAGATAGTAGAGATTAAAGAAGAGAAGCCTACCCCAGACACATGAGGGATTGGCGCGATGCTGCCATGTAGCACAAGATTTTGAGGCGTGTCGATCAAGAACCTCCCGTCGACACGGGGCAACCAGGCGAGACGAAGCGACTACAAGTAATCAGCCACGGGCATAAGGGTATACAGGCCGTCTCACGAACCTGCTGGCTGATAATGCCAGGCGATTGGTCAACAGCTTGTTTGAGGGTGTCGTATGGGAGAGCTCTCAAACACTTCAAGGTGTCCGAAGCGTTTCCGCATGACGTATCTTGCACAAGCTGGTCGTATTCAGCCTGACCGCGGGAGATGTCGCCGACGGGAATCGGGGCGCCTGACTGCATGAACGCTCCGTGGAAGAGGCCTTCCGCATCGCCGCCATTGGTTAGCATCTGCAGGGCGACAGAGATAGCACCTGCGCTTTCCCCCCAACTATAACCTACATCAGCATGATAGAACCCCATAAGCGAGCTGGTATACTTGCATTGTGACCCTATTTGGATCGCCTCCAAAAGCTGTAATGTACTTCTGGATCCATCGAAGAGCGACCCGTTCTGTAGGAAGCATTATCGGACGCGGTCACACAGAGTGCGGCAGGAGAAGACTTACGATCTTCCAAGCCGATGTTACCAACCCCAGCGGCCTTGATCTCTTGACCGGCGATGAAACCAAATGCTGGAAATCGCATGAGGATCCTATAACAATAGTAATCCACGTTTCAAAGACTCAGTCGTACCGGAGACACTAGACGACCGGGAGTTAGCATAGATATTGATGAAATGGAAGGAGGACAGGCTGACCGATAATTCATGCCGACATAGACAACCGGTTCCCCAAGTTCCACCGACCGCTTTACGATGACACCTCCATCAACACTTCAAGTTACTTGCGTCAGGATAGAAGGATTTTGTAGTGTTCCTGTGCTTACGTGTTCGCCGAACCCGTCTCAAAGCCACCTGTACGAGACAATGAAGCAATCCATTCAAAGTCGCAGTCGAAACGAACTCACCACCAAAAATCCACTTTCAAGGGGGATTGACACGTTCAGTGACATTCAAATTACTTCTATGACAGAAGAGCCAAAGCACTGCCTACCACAGCAACAGGGAGTCGAGCGGTGGAATTGGTACCTGCCGGAACATAGACGTTGAGGTTCAAACCTTCAGAGCTGTAGTTAGCGTCTATACTTCTGCAAGTGACTGCCCAACACCTACAGTCTTCAGACGGCGGTACATCTCCACGGGCTTGCAGCTTGGCTGCAAGAGGGTTCCCGGAGAGTTGGTCGGCGAGGAAACTGACGGTATCGGAGCCTTGTTGGGGACAAGCTGGTCCAAACGCATCCACGGTCTCTGTACCAGTGTACGATCCAACAGGAACCGGAAGGTTGAATCGCCTAGGGAGTCGCGTCAGTACAGAATCGCAGGCCTTCGAAACCTGACGTCGACATACGGAGCATCCGCAAACTTGATACCGAGGAAAGAGTCGGTCGTCCCGTCGGAGGTCCCGACGAACGTGCCATTGTCCAGCTGTACGGTTGGCGAACTGGTAGAGGGCGTGGGGGCTGCTAGGGTTGCTGCCGCATACACAGCTGCGAGGCTCAGGAAGCTGGAGGCAAACATTGTGAGAATGGTCGCTGCTCTCCTACCGCTCTTGCTGCCAGACTTTATATATCGTTTCTGCATAGCGCGTCTCACCTTACGACTCGTGGCGGCGATGCCAATTCTGCCTCCGCCGCAAGGATGCGGCGCTGGCATGGATGGTCAATTCATTAACCCCGACAGACCGTAACCGCCAGGCTATTAACTGATAGCGAAGGTCCATGCTAAGCCCTTGCTTCGCTATCTACGTTGACAGGATTTACGAGTAAACAGAGGTGTTGACAATCGGAACATCAAAACAATACAGACCAGGCACCCCCAAGTAGTAAATGCAGCTAAAATTGTATCTCGGTGAGCGTGGGGAACATGGGGAAGTAGGGAACACAGACTATGCCTCATCATGCTTCCGTGCTTCCTTCACTGTCAACGGCCATCCCAGCGTCCGTGCCCTCTTGCCTAGGATGTCGAGATACCTTCTTGTCCTTCCCAGCCATTCTGCGATGCCCACGACTGCGTTGGTGCATTTCCCACTTCACACCATCGACCAGGACAGGCTGGTCAGGGTCGATCGTACAAACTGGGCAGACAAGGCGCTTGTTCGCGTTCAATACGGCTATCGGACTGAAAGAAGGGAAGGTGAGCGTTTGCCATGGCGCGTTTTTGGAAGAATGACGCACTCGGTGGGCCGGTCGCGAGCAGCAAGCATTTCGGAGGCAGCCTGGGACAGCGTCAATGGGTTCGGAAGCGCCACTCCTTCTAGGAAGTCTATACGAAGGGTACGTTCAGAAGTACGAAACCTCGGAGCATTATCAACACCGACCTCTGGTGATATCGTTGCCGATGGCGTGAACATTGGTCTTCCATGCGTCCCCTAGCTCTGGATGTCCAAGACTTCTGTCAAAATTATAACATTCCGAATGGCATAGCTCCACAAACCCGTAGCGTCTAGCAAGTACGTTGGGACGACTGGCTCCCTGCCTCCGTCCTGACTTTCGGCATTGACGGCGGTCACGACGGGGAGGAGCTTGTTCCTGATCCAAGCAACCTGCCGTTTCGCGTACCTCCTTGTCCCCAACTTCATCTGCTCGACCGCTAATCGAAACGCTTTTTCCGAGGCTACTGACGCAGCCAAGTAGTCGTGAAATTCCTTATAGCCTTGTAAGAGCAACGAATGACAAGAATAAGCCTCAGGCTGATCATAAGGTCCATTCTTCCTTACCAATTGATTGGTATATGCCCAACGTGTAGTCCAGCGACGAAGGTTCCGATTGGGCTCCTGAGGTTGCAATCGCTCGCAGGGTCTGTATTTCATTCAGAAGACCTTGCTACTGCGCATCAATGCCTGTATTCGGAAAGCACAAGCGAAGCCTCACTTCGATCATCTGGTCAACGCGTTCATCTAGGCGTGGTTTCAGGACATCTGGCTTTGCATACAGCCAAAAACATAGAGTGCGATATCTAGGAATTTGAGACAACTGAAAAGCCGGCTTCAATGATCAGATGGGGGTAATACCTTGGTCTGCACGTCAACTGAGATTGCTCCTGTATAATCTCACTAGCCAGCCTGCGATTTTGTTGGATCATACGGAGATTCGTGAGGACCTTTCGCGAGTCTCGCCAATGCCATCGTTGAGAAACCACAGGGTCCAAGTGAGCGAGAAGTTTGTGAAGACTAACAGACAACTGTGGGTCGTGGCCGGCGGTCGGGGCTTGCTCTGGAAGATTGTTGAACAAGCTCAGCAGTTCAGGGGGAAGAGATGCGAGGGCATTCATAAATGCTGTGGATGGCGGTGCAGGAACCTCAACCTCGGCCTCCGTAGAGTCGTATCCTGACTTGTCCATGGAAGCCATCCGCTCGGGGAAGATGAGATGTTGGATCCAATACGAAGTGCCTCCCACCACGATAGGTACCTGATTCCTGCTGTGGGTCTCTTCGATCTGCGCACTCATGAACATCAGCAAACAGAAACAGCCGCATACAGCGCACCGCTTGAATAGCATCCTTGATCCACTCGGGTCCCGTCAACTGCTCTCCAGGTTTTTTGTAGTCCATAAGTAGATGTTCGATACCACACCGCTCCGCGAGTGGGACCTTATTCGTGATGACGTCCATCCCCGTGTAGACTTGCATCGAGTCCGCATTGATGATCCTCGCGCCATGATATGGATGATTTTGACGGTTTCCGGACAAAGCGAGCGCGAGTTCGATGCCGAGTTTCGATTTGCCTACACCAGTTGTTCCACAGATGACGATGAGGGGCTTCGAGGACATGTTCGCGGCTACCGAGAATGAACTCTTGGATATCCTGATCTGGAGAATTCTCAGAGAGGCAGATGAAAGAACTGGCATTGAGCGGGACAGACCATCGACGGCGGTGACGTTTGCTGCAGCCTGCAAGAACCATAACTGGGTATAGGGTGGCCATTGGCGCCTGTTGATGACGTCGACGTGTCAAGTTGCAGAGCGCGCGGCCCCCATCAAGTCAAAATCAAGGCCAACTCGCGCAACATTCATGACCACTGTAGGTGGGCACAATTTTGGTCACGCATAGACAACGGGGCCATATATTGAAAACAGACGAGCACCGTCAAGCAGTGTCCATGCGATCTGGCGAGACACTACGTGAACGCGAACGGAACCGGCCAGGCGAGCCATTGACGCGATCTGCTGAAATGCTCCTGCTCCGAGATCGGAAGGGCGAGCGTGACCCAGAACGGCTGCGAGATATGTACCGAGACCCAGCGGAAGGCGAACGCGACTTGAAGACACTTCGTCCTCGACTCGGGCTCCGAGATGGGCTCCTCGCACCCCCTGCACTCCGTGGACTCGCGCTCCTGCTCCTATCCGTGCTTCTGCTCCTGCTTCTACTCCTGCTTCTCTCATGGCCACTCTTGCCCTCCATAGCGTCCAGCAACCGACTCTTCCTTGGTCCAATGTCACCCAATTCCTCCAAAACGTCGCGCTTGGTGAGTCGGGGCAGGATGAGGTCGCATACTCGCTCGTCGTTCAACAGTTGGTCCACGAACTCATCCATGAACGTCAGCGTGTAACCTCCTGTGTCTTGGTGTCAGAGCAACATCGATGGATCATGACAAAGTCACCTACCCATCCCCAGATGTCGCAGTTTCCGGTAGTCCTTCAGCAGGGGTTCCATGATTTCGTAGACTTCCACAGGTCGGAAAGTCATCCGTATGTAGAACACGGCAAGTGCCCGTAGATACCTGAAGAAACCACGTCTAAGAAAGAAAAGGGGAAACGAAGTGCAGCTGACGACGTACTTGAATTCATCTGCCTGCAAATACTCCAACAGAATCTCCTTCTCCGGCTGCAGCTGGAGGAGCTTGAGGAGGAGACAGAGGAATTCCGTTGGCTTTTGGTTGCCATACACGCCCCCAATTGCTTTGAGCTCGATAGCCTTGTCAATTATTGTTTCCGCTGCACACGGAGGGGGCAATTGGACCCGAAATAAACATAGACCGAGAAGACTGTGGAACATACCAGTCAGTGCGAAACAGTGTTCCTTCCAATAGTTAGAATCGTAGATACGGCTCCGGATGACGGATTCAACTAGATACTAAACACTCAGTTACGACTATCATCCAGCTACGCGGACATACGAAACGTACCTGGGGATTCTGGCCATGGATGGCGACTGCTCCTCGGACGGTGGTGTTGGCCATGACGAACGCGCTATTTACATATATTTGTTCCTCTTTGCGACCGAGAGATACATTAGGCGCCCACTTGTGCGCATACCAAGGACAATATTACAGTGGTTTGCAAAAAAGACTGCAACGCGAACATGTTTGTCCGTGTTTGGATTGTGGCGGGAACGCCCAAACAACCGTCAGGCCTCGCACAGCGGAGGCTACCCTTGTCCACAAAACCCCATGAGCCACCTCAGAACGCATCCGGTCCATGATGTGAGAGCTCTCGGGCAATTTACAGCCAAGAAAATGGGTAGTGGGAGAACCTACCGTGAGGGTGAAGTGGCCGTGAGCGCGCGACTTCCGGAATGGGAGTTTGGCGCGCGCAAAACAAACAAGGGCAAATAGGTGCTCGCCTGAGGGCGACCTGCAGTGTTTTATGCAAATCACTGTACTATAAATCCTCAAAGGTGAGCAAGTACGATTGTCACAGAATGTTGACTTTCCGAGTATACCATGTGTCAGCAGAGGCAGTGGCGTTCTAGCATGAGAGCATGGTAGTCACTCGTTAATGAATTATATCATTTCAAGGTCATCAGTACCAACGGTGCCGGAGCGCAAGCAACCTGGGTTTTTACTGTACACAACATTGAGCAAATCATCTACCAGCAAGCATTATGTCCCTTCCAGTAGAACGCCCTAATCAGAACTGAGTACCACGAACCGCAGTCCGGAGACGGTGCTGAATGGGAAGCGCAAGGCGCTCAGGCGCATCGTAATCAACAGAGAACATGCTGACAGCGGTGAGACAACTAGCACTCGTGGGGGTCTCGCCTGTGGGGATCACAGTAGGCAATCCAGTTCACACAGCTCAAGAGGTAACTCACCAGGGTCTTCGCGGACACCATTGATGTTGGCATTGATACCGGTAGCCTCGCTGAACCAGGCATTCCGATAGTCAGCATGATACACACAAACTGGCTGCGAAACGAAACACACATATCGTCCTCGACAGGGAAACCTGTGGTGGAGTTGATAGAGATGTGGGCAACAACAGCACCTCCTGTCAAGCGAGTGAAGACGAACGGAGGTGCAGTGCAGTTGCTCCCGGGACCGAAAGTGGGAATGTTGACACTACGAACGAATCGTGGTCAGCTAACTGGAGAGTATATATCATAAACAACTGACCTTAAGCCGACGCCGAGCGGCAGGAGGCGTTCCTGGGTCGCGTTCACGCCAGCAGCAACGCTGGCTACAAGGTTCTTCACAACCTGAGCAGCCAAGTTCGCGGGATCACTTGCGTCGCCCGTGTTGGTCGTGAACGAGCGGTGAGTGGTGCTTCCCGCGGAGAATGCGATGGCAGGGATCTGCGCAGCCGTGTAAGTATAGGCAGAATACCTAAGTAAGATACGGAGGACTTACTCCCCGCTCAACCGAAACGTAAGTCGCACCGACGGTACCACTCAAAGTGAACACAAAGGGACCACTGTTCTGACCTTCATTGGGGCCGGAGACGACGAGATCAATGGGTGTGCTGCCGAACTTTGTAGGCGCAATTACGTCAATCCCAAATACGACCTGTCAATGAAGCGAACGACTTCTATCAGTGCTATCCCTGCGCGCCCAGAGTCAAGGTAACTCGTACTGAGGCCGCAGGCGTGCCGTTGAAGTAGACTGTTCCAAACAAAGGGTCTCAGGACCATCTGACCCGGTCGATTACTTATAAAGTGCAGCCACTCACACAGGTCACCATTCTGAGCATCTGAACCGAAGTAGGGAGCCCCGGCGGCGATGGTGCCGAACTCGCCGCCAGCTTCTGTGATATTCGCTGTGGGGAGGACGAAGGTGCCGCCCTTGCCCGATTGCTGGACAGCCGGGCTGCAGGGAGGTACTGTCAGCATCGCGCGGCACGCCAGGACAGGAGAATGCTGTTGCAGAGCTCACGCAACCAGGAGCACGTTGTGTCCATCTGCCTTGAGCGCGTCGTAGGTCGCACTAAAACAAACAAAAACCGTTAGCACACAATGGCACAGACGAACGAATGGATGCATACCGGATATTCGCAGAAGCCCAACTGTCATCGTTCGTGAGCAGGACGTTCAGACCCGTAACACACGAGACGAAGGCTAGCAGAGGGGCGGAGAGCTTCCACATGTTGAGACGGGTCGAAGAGCGTGGGTGAGGAGGTTGGGGTGAACTATAACGAGTCCGAAAGAGCTGTGAGCTGTATTTGTAGCCCGCGACACCCTTTGGGGCGGCTAGAGACGTGCGGAAACATCTTCGCTATGGCGTTTAAGGCGGGAACCAACGCCACGACGGACGAATGGACAGCGTTGGTGGGGTGCACGTTTGTGAACTCGTTGATGGTCCGGGCGGGCCAGATGCCGAGGATCGGCGCCGCTAATGACGATTCCGGGCTGAGCGGCGAGTGCGACCTTGGGCCGTCATGACAGAGCTGGGTATGTATGTAAGTGCGCTGTGGGGTAACGTAAGATGGGTCTTCGAGCCAAGGTACCAACACTGAGTGTATACACATGCCTTGAATGAACTAGTTTCCCGCAAGAGCCCCGAGGGGTTTGCTTGGACCAGAAAGCTGGCTGCGAGACTCGAGTGCGAGTCCCGTCAAGTTGGAATGCGTGCGACTAGGCCCCCCGGCGATGGCTGGACTTCTATGCGAAGACGCTGGCGTGAGTTCTAACTGGTGTGCACGTGCACGATACATGCGGTAACTATGCGCCAGAACCCACGGACGGAAGACTGCCAGAGACTCACAGAGGCCAAGGGAGAGAGTTGGCTGTAAGTTTCCGTCGTTGAGAACTCCGGCAGAGGACGGCGTGTAGTCACATGCACATGTGGCACAAGATCGCGAGTCGCCCGGAAAACTCCGGAAGGGAACCATCGCCATTTCTGGCGAGCAATTCCTTGCCCCAACGCGTCATCGTCGTGTCGGGGGCAACAAAGTCACAGTGTCAGCGTTGGCCGCTTGACCAGGACCTCTGCACCTAAACATGAAATGCGCTAATGTTCGCCACTCGTCCAGCCCTGGAGTACCACTCACGCTTTCATGCCTCGCAGAGTCATGTGCGTATATATGTAGTCTTCCATGCCTGTTCAATTTAAAAGTTCAAGTACTGCTCAAATCCGAGCTCGTGGTCAATGCCGCCCCGTTGACTGGCGTGCAACGCATCTCCACATCCCGTCACATGATTAGACACCGCTGGACGTCCAGGAGAGCGCCCCGCTTTCAAATCCACGAAGAAACCAGGCTGATAAACTGGTGGTTTGTTGCGCAGCCTACGATTGAACCGGCGTGGCACAGCTAGAACATCCGGCTTGAAGAGGACCCGGCGGGCATAACCGTTTACGGGGTTCATGCGTCGAGGTCTTCGTACTCTTCATCCAGACCGAGGTATGCCCTCACGTCCGCAGCATTGATGCCATTCTGGCGCGTGAAGTGCGACAGCAGCAAAACGTAGTTGTCTGCACTGGCATGGGTCAGCACAATGACACTGGGTACGAAGCAAACCCATACTCGCCTGTCCACCGCACCGCTGCCTCTTTCGCAAGTACGACTGCTCGCCTCTTCTCCTCGATCTTCACCGGATCACATGCGCCGTACGCAGCAAGCTCCTTTTCAACATTTGCATACTCTGTCTTCAATGTCGCAAGCTTATCTAGTGCCTCAGCACGTTGGCTCTAGAGGTCCTCTGTCGACGTGACATCACGGCAAACACACGATTGGGCGACTCACGCTGTCAGGTCGTAGCTGCCTCTCCATTTTCACAGCCGCTTGGAGGTCCGAAACCTGGGCACGTAGAGACTGCTGCTGACCCTTGATCGTCTCAAGCCGATTTTGCATCTACCTTAGTCGTGGTCAGTTCAGGTGCGTTGCTCATTGTACATCATGAAAGCGCACGATGGCACCGCGTTGGGATGGAAAACTCCAGAAGACTGATAATGCGCGCATATAATTGACATAAGCATCGTTAGAGTCCAATTTTTCAAGACATACAGTTAGAGGAGCCAATCTTGTCAGCCTGAACCAACCCGTCGTCGACTAAGGCCTGTAAAACCTCCTTCACGGACTGCGACACTGGAGGTCTATCAGCCAAATGAAGTATATACAGTTACATGACTGCGAGACGCACCGATGCCTTTCATTTTGGGCCCCATTTTTTCAAGTTCCTTGAGCTGTGTGAAGCAAGGGGTACGTGAAGTGCGCATATAAGCGGCCTTGAGAGTCATGACACTCGACCTGAAAGAAATCTTTCTGTGCGCATTCAGCGAGCACAAGTCAGACATATGATGCACAAAGAAAGTATGAGAATCACTGACCGTCTCATGGAATATCTCTAACAACCTGACTCTCTTTTCTTCAGCTGAAAGTCCTCGGGGTGCCTGTGAGAGAATGACGAGTTGGGCCCAACCATGAGACGGCAGAGGAGTCAAAGTCAGTAGCTAATCTCCCACCATGTTTGTTTTTGGGAATGATATGTCGAGAAGATTAACGAGTAATGGAGTTGTAGGACGTAGCTAAAGATGAAGCAGACAACTAGGCACCATGCACCCAATTCCGTCGGAGAAGTTGCTGGCTTCGGTTGGGCTTCCGAGTCGGGTTGGAGCCCACTGCGTGACGCCTTCGTGACACAGTAGCGGAACGCGGGTCACGTTCGTCAGCCCAACAACTGGGCTGAGCACCTGAGGCTCCTCACGGATTTCTTCTGGCAAAACCTACAAACGACATAACCATAACCTTACAATGTCAGTTGACCATTCCATGAGAGTGCCGGAGTCGAAGTGACGAAGTCGATGACGGTGCGGTGGCGAGTTCTTAGAGCTCGAGATTTGTCGCCACATGATCACCATCGTGGGAAAGGCTGCGCCGTGCAATGTCGGCAAAAAAGTTTTACAGCTAACTGCAGAAACATAGCTCGACCTGGCCAGCGCGAGCGGGCGCGGCATATTTGGCTACCTGCCCGAAATAGTAGCGAGAGGCGCTCGAATTTTAGGCTTGTATTGACCTTCGGGGGGAGCTAGGCATCACATTTTTTTAGTCTAAGAAGTATGTTATCAGCTTTACTCGAAAACGGCCTCCTCAAACTCCTTCAGGCTCGGTGGAGGTAGTTGTTGGCCAAACACCTAAGGCGCTATGGAAGACTCGACCCCACGCGCCGAAAATTCGAGACGCCCTCGGACGGCGAGGTCCTGCGACGAGTAGCCAAACATGCCACGCCCGCTCGCGCGGGCCAGGTCGAGCTATGTTTTTGCAGTTAGCTGTAAAAAGGTCGCTCAGGCACGATCTGACCTGGACAAACCAACCTTTGGCAAACCTGCACCAGCCTGAGCGTATTCATTGGCCAATGGCTTCTGGATATAAATTTTCCAATGCCTGTTTACATACTGTCAACAGACCTGCATCAATGATGATGTGGAGCATGGATGCTTCGTAAGTGTCTGCTCCCCAAATTCCACACATATACACAACGTTAACAATGGCGTCGATTTTCATTTTCAACGCCACATTCAGTCCCAAGACTACCGCAAGTTGTGTATTGATGACCTTGGTCTTCAACCTCTTCAGCCATGAACGGTAGATGCTGGGTGTAGGAATGGAGGGGGGAGGGGGTTTGACAACAGGCTTTCTGCTATCCCAGGGGCTGGCCGCTCCTCAACACAGCGAGGAGCCAGGTCATAAGACAGGAGGATGTCATTGTACGTTCTCCCTTTTCTCATGTCCGGAAGCTAGGGGACATTTAACGGTCTCTTCGCTCGAAGACGACTTTTGGGCCTCCACCAGCGGACATCTCCCTAGTGGAAGACATGACACTTTGTTGTGGTGAGTTTTCAAATGGTTCCTCTTGAACTGTGACTTAACGGTGCTTCAGAGTCAGACTTCTTGGGCCACTCCTGTTGACATATCGGAAACTTTACTGGCCCACCAACATTCCCCCAAAGATTTTTTGTTGACTCGGATCGCAACCCGACTTTCCAGGGGACATATCTGAGTACAATGCACCTGGTTCCGCGATGGGAACGAAAAGTTATCTGGCGCTTGCTGCTGCTGCTGCCTGGTGAGTCCCTGATCTCTCCCCATCTCTGGCTGGGTTATTGCCGCTATATCAATGACCATGTACTGTAAAGGAGTACGTATCGTCTATGGGAGAGTTTTGTGCCTGATGCGTTCAACTATTCAAGTGGGATAGGCATCCAAGGTCATAGCGCGAGCTTCGGACGAGCACCCGTGCCATCAACATGGAAGCTGAAACTGGATGAAAGGTATTGAGTTGTTGTGCGAATGGCAATACATCGATGGGGCGTGTGTAGTACGAGATGGGTTCAGTACGTAGAATATATCTTACGCATAAGGGGGATGAGGATACCGGAGCATGCGGAATGGCCAGCGGAAGGTTGTCGCTCGCTCCCATCATCGCCACCAACTGTGTTTGCCTCTTCCGTCGCACTGGCCGGCAACGGACTCCATTCCTCCACGCGGCTCTCGTGGTTCGGCCTTGCACCTCGCTTGTGTACGAAAGGCCAAGAGATGGCGTCCGTAGAAAGCATTCCCGCGTTCCTACAGCCAGGGGTCTCTGTGTCGCAGCCGCCCCACCTCGAAGGTGATCCGTCTCTGGCTACAGAGATCTTACCGGGCCCCCCTTCCCTGGCTTCCGTCCAACAGGCTGGTCTACCCCGCAAAGACCACAAAAAGGCCGCTGTGTCCTTCTCTTACCTACCCACTGCGGACCCAGGAACCACCTATACCACGCATCTCGCGATGAATCCTCTCTCCGCAGCTCCCGTTGATATCGACGGGACACGGCGGAAAAGAGCACGACTCGACAAAGGGTACGTCTGCATGTTTTCTAACACAAACGGACCTTATCTGAACACTTTTGACATTGCTCCGGTTCTCCTTTGCTTAAACGACCACCCCGAAACTTTGCTCCGCAAATTTGCCCCGCACCCACTGGCCCCCACGTCAACAGCGCCGAGAGCAGCAGGTCCCAACGTGCTTCTGCTCGCAGTTTGGCCGGAGCGGCGCCGTCGTCCGAACCTATCGTGGTGTCGGAAGCGACCGCTTCGTCATCGCATGGACTGTCGGACTTTGATCCCCAACTCTTGCCACTCGACTCTGACGACGCCATGGTATCTCGGGCAACCTCTCTGCATGGGGACGACTCTCCACCCCAGTCCGTCGAACCTCCCTCCAAACGGCAGCGGGCGCGGGCGCAAAAGGATAAGGGGAAGGGGAAGGAGCGGGAGCCAGCGGTGAAGGTGAAGGAGGAGCCGACTGTGGTGTCGTTGAGCGAGCATGCCCCCGCGTCGTTTGTGAGTCCCGTCTCGTTCTGAGGTACCCCTGTCGTGTGGGATTGAGCCCCCCCCCCGTGCAGCCCAACGAGGACTACTGTTCTGCGTGTCGCTCTCTGGGGGCGCTGGTATATTGCGACGGATGTACCAAAGCCTTCCATTGGCTATGCCTCGATCCTCCGATGGAGGCAAGCGACCTTCCGGAGGGCGAATCTAGATGGTTCTGTCCGGCATGTCTACTGGAACGGGTAAGGCCCTAGTACTTCTTCCGTATCATGACTGATCAGTGCCACGCGATAGCGTCCCCCTCCTAAACCGCCTACGACGCTCAAATTTATGGGACCTCTCATCCAAGAACTTGAGACCAAGATACCCACTGAGTTCCAGCTACCTCAAGATATTCGGTCCTTCTTCAAAGACGGTGTGTCCTGATATATCCTCGAGACTGGTTCTGTGTGTTCCTCACGGCGGCTATCTCAGTCAGCACCGGACCAAGGGGCACCTACCAAGACATGTCTCAAGTGAAACAAGCTCGTTTCAAGTAAGCCTGTCTTCTACCTCGATTGGTTCTCTTGACGAACCCGTACCAGCCGTCATGGTCAACTGGAAGATCGCGATCCTTACAGACTGAAGGATCGCAATGGCGAGCCTGTCCTCTGTTTCTGCTGCGGCACTTCCGCTCTTCCACCAGGTCTGGCGGCAGATTCGCCCACTGCTAAGAGAGCACGTAGAATGACTGCAAACGTCAACAACTACGAGACCGGTCGAGCAATCATCTCGTGCGATTATTGTCATTTACATTGGCACCTCGACTGCCTCGACCCTCCCATGATCATCATGCCACCCTGGTCGAAGAAGTGGATGTGTCCAAACCACGCTGAACAAACATCCGTGAGCATCGTTACCTTCCTTTTGCCCATCATCACCTGGTTTCGTAGCTGACCCCAATGACGATTCAGCAACCAAAGCGCCGCATTCCTCGAGTGAACGCTACGCCGATCGATATTATCAAACCTCGGCAATGGAATAATGGCAATATCGAGATCATACAGGCCGATACCGCCTCACCAGCGGTCATCGCGCCGAATAAGGTCAACGTTGACGAGGTTCTGATAAACGGTCGTCGATATCGAGTGCCAGAGAGGATCATTACCCTCGACTTCTGGGACAAAATAGCGAAGAATCGCCGCAGTGAATCCGCGTCTGAAATGTGAGTGGCCATTTCGTCTTGCCTTGCCTCCCTGCCTTGTGCTAACCCATCACCGTAGCAGGGAAGTTGATGATTCAAGTGCCTTGTCGTCGCCCCTGACGTCGTTGAGCTCTCTTGACGACCAAGATAGTGTGCCGCCATTCTTCATGGAGCCCGCATTGTACTCCATGGACGATGTGAATTTTGCGCAGGTGAGGGAATGCTCATCACCATGGACATGAAGCCGAGCTGAGAGTGTTGTGGTCTCAGATGCTTTGCAACCTTCGGTTGCAGAGCGCCTCCGATTCTTCGACCATTGGGGAGGGTCGTATTCGACCTACCGCCAACGGCGTCCAAGGAGCCAAGCGGATCAAGGTCGAGGATGATACAGCGAAGGCGAGTGTTCTGTTGTGTTGAGTTTGCCGTCCGGCACCCTCAACGGCCCTTTTGCGTACAGACGGCGTTGGATTGGCCACAGAAGGGTGGTGCATCTTCTAGCAACGGAGGAGGTAGTACCACGCACCCAAGACGTGCCGCTGCTGCTCGCACGGCAGCTTCTCGCTCTCGCTCCACTAGGAGGTCCGGTCGATCTGGCGATAATGATATCCTAATGGACATAGACTTCGACTTGCCTCAACCTGTCCTCTCCTCAGGAAAACGGCCCGACGCTCGTCGGAAGGCTGCCAGGCCACCTGAGCCGATCGACAGCGCCTCTCATGCTCCGTCCATGAATGGTACCACCCCGTCGATTGCTACCGATGGGGACAGGAACGCATCCGACGTTACGGTAACGGAATCAGCTTCGATTCGGGCCTCTGGCAAACCGAAGAGGACTCGCCAGCTTCCGAAGACCGGGTCGTCGCGTGTCATTACCGTCAAGCCAGATCCCGACGCCCCTCAACCGAGTCTCGCTCCACCACCTGCCAATTCCAGGAAGAAGAACAATGCCTCCGCCCGTGCACCAAAACCTGTTACTCCTCCTGCAACGAACGGCACCGTTCTCACCGCACCTTCCGGTCCAAGGCCGGAAGCGACTCCGACTCTCAAGATCCGCCTTCCCAGACTGGGCGCGTTCAACTCCCCGTCCGCAACTAAAGAGTCCGCCCTGGAGACGTCTAGGGTTTCACCGACCAAACCCGCGGTTTCTGCTGTTCCCACCCGTCCACGCCGTTCCCTCCGACGTCACGCCTCCATCCCTACACCCCTGAACTCGGCATCCATAAGCGACGCCGGTTCGTCCACCAGAATCAACGACACAGGGCTCTCCGCGAGTCCGATCGAATCGTTCTAACACCTATCTGGGCGAGAGAGAGACATTATCGTTATTCGATGTGGCTTGCTTCGCTTCCGCACTACATACTGTACATGGCACTGTATTCCAATCACCGTACGCCTCCAGTCGTTTACTGTAAATAGGAACGATAGTGTAATCGGGGTGCCCGTTGGTCTATCCATGCGTTGGTCCGGGACCTCGAGCTGGGCCCGACCGAGCCTTCGGTTGGGAGTCTCTGGCCTGGTCTGGCTCCAAGTGCTAAGCGGACCCCGTACTTGCCATAGAATCCATGTGTATTCCGTAGTCACATATACCAACATCGTCTAGTTTCCTAAGGAGGGGTTTGTGCCGACATAACCTCGGTCTGAGCTGTGCATTTGGTCCCCCAGCGCGTGCCCGATTGGGCAGGCGATCTGGAAGCTCCGGAGCTTGGACTGCGGCAGAGCAGACACAACATCTCCCACCACCTTCCCCCTTCCATATCCTTGAGTTCCACCTGCGGACATCCGAGCTCAAAATGGCATCTGATCTACAGTCTTTGGTAGACCAATGGCTCCGTCTGGACCCCGTAAGTGTTCGTCCAAGCCTATGCCGCTCTTGTAACCTCTCTTTATGTTTGCCCTCCCGAGATCCCAGAACGAAGAGACTCGCACCGAGATCCAGCACTTGATGAAGGAGGGGAACAATGCAGAGCTTGAGAAGAGAATGAGGTCACCCCGTAAAACATATCGCGATCTCCTGGTCTTTGACAAATATATTCTTTCGGCAGCCCGCGCATCGAGTTCGGAACGGCAGGTAGTCTTGATCTGTATTTTGTCCATTCTGTCTCTGAAGCAGCATATAGGTCTCCGTGGACGCATGGAAGCGGGTTGGAGCCGCATGAACGACCTCATCATTATTCAAGCATCTCAAGTGGGTACCGGTGCTCCACTGGCCTACATAACAATACGGTCCACTTGCCTACCTTGCGATATTAATCCTCGGACACTTTAGGGCTTATGCGCATATGTTTTGAAGCACGTAAACGACGCACGTTCTCGTGGAGTAGTTGTTGGCCATGACCATCGGTACAACTCGGAGAAATGGGCCAAGCTGACTGCTGCCGTCTTCATTGACCAACAAGTGCCGGTCTACTTCCATGATGGACTCGCACATACACCATTGTGAGTTCACCGCAGCGTTGTTTTGTTGACTGTCCTGTAGCCTAGAGTGAACAATTTCTAGGGTCCCATTTACAGTGAAGCAGAAGCAGGCTGCTGCTGGTGTCATGATCACAGGTCAGTGGTTTCCCCTCCTTCAGCGAAGGTCATAATTTTGATGCCTTTCTAGCAAGTCATAACCCGAAGGTCAGTAAAATCCATAAATTCCGATCAAAATGTGGTCTGAATTCCCCTAGCAAGACAATGGATACAAGGTGTACTGGGAGAATGCCGTTCAGGTCAGTTTGAAGCCACTTTCTGGAGACAGCACAGTAATTTTCCAACCCATATAGATCATCGAGCCTCATGACAAAGGCATTTCTTTATCTATCCGGGAGAATTCGGAACCCCGTCCTTTGAACCTCAACTCGTTGGCTAGTTCCCCGTTGCTAAAGAAGTACGACAACTTCGCCTATCTTGAATACATAGCCTCGTTATCTACTTCCCGGTAAGGCGCAGACCCTTTTGTCCTAATGTTGGCATTCAAATGCGAACCTTTGTAGGTCTCTGAATGCCCAGACCGTGCTCAAGTTTGTCAATACCTCGATGCATGGCGTTAGCGATGCCCCCATGTCGAAGGCCTTCCAGTCGTTCGGTTTTGCACCATACATCCCCGTGTCAGCACAGCAACAGCCTGATCCCGACTTCCCTACCGTCAAGTTCCCGAACCCAGAGGAGAAAGGTGCGGTCTTGCCTGTGACGTGGCTATTGGCTGTGCTCTAACATACTTGTCCCTTCGAGGTGCCCTGGTATGGCGTACCTTCATAGAAGTGCAGTGGCTCCAGACTCAAAATGCTACCCGTTTCTAGGATCTTGCCATGGCCACCGCAACGGAACAAGGCGCAAACTATATTCTAGCCCAAGATCCCGACTCTGATCGCTTTGCGGCTGCAGAGAGAAGGCAAGGTCCTACGAACCCCCTATCCTTTTCAACGGACAGTCTGACGAGATCGCTCCCAGTCCCGATGGACAATGGATCCAATTTACGGGCGACCAGTTGGGCACGTTGTTTGCTAGCGCGATACTGGACAAAGATCGCGCCGCTGGCAAGCCGCTATGTGAAGTAGCATGTCTTCTTTTGAAGTGCTATCTCAGCTGAACCGATACGCTAGCCAAAGTGGCCATGGTTGCGTCAACAGTAAGCTCCAAGATGATCGAAGCGATGGCCCACGCGGAGGGCTTCAAGTTCGCGGAATGTCTCACCGGTACTTAGACCACCCTCTTACCCATAATCTATTACCATCTAATTGTCACGCTCAGGTTTCAAATACATTGGGAACACGGCCCTCACCCTCGTACAAGACGGATACGAAGTGCCTTTCGGCTACGAAGAGGCCATCGGGTTCATGTTCGGCCCAGACCTCCGCGACAAAGACGGCGTGGCCGCGTCCGTCGTATTCGCCGAGTTCGTCGCTGCGCTTGAACGACAGGGCAAAACCGCCAGCTCCCGCCTAAGGGAGCTCTACGAGCAGTACGTACACGTACGGTCTCTGATTCTTGGCAACAGTCTCTCACCCACCCTCACCGTCCTTCTCCGGCTTCCCTGCAGGTACGGCTTCTTCCAGGTAAGCCCCCATCCCTCGGGTCCTCTCTACCTCCATTCCTCGGGACCTGTAGAGACCGGCAACAGCTGACCGGCAAACGCGCAGACGAGTAATTCATACTTTATCTGCACGGAGCCGCGCACGATCGACGCCATCTTCGCGCGCATCCGCAACTTCGACGGCGCCGCGCCGGCCACTGGTCCCCCGCACTACCCCCGTATGCTCGCGGGGCTCGAGGTGACGAGCGTGCGCGACCTCACGGTGGGGTACGACAGCGCGAACCCGCCGACGTACAAGCCGGCGCTGCCGCTCTCGTCGGGGCATATGATCCAATTCCGCGCGGAGAACAAGACAGACGGGACGAAGATCACACTGACTACTCGGTGCGTGTTGCATAGCCTACGTACAACTGACGCGGTCGTGCCTGACGTTATTATGGGTGCAGGACGAGCGGAACAGAGCCAAAGATCAAGTACTACCTCGAGGGCAGTGGCCAGGACGCTACAGCGGTTGCGGCACTTCTCCCCAGGGTCGTCCAGGAACTGTCGGATGTATGGATGGAGGCGGAGAAGAATGGGCTTGGGAAGGCCTGAAGCTGGAGCATAGACCATAAGACGGCGAAGATACATGATGAGGTCATACAGGGAAGAACAGATACAGTAAATTGAACAGACATATTACAGCACACTACACGTGGCGACAGAATGCTCAAACCGTGACGAGAGCTCTTCGCTGGTCGTCCAACGCTTTCGCCCGCTGCCAGGTCTCAACGGTGAGACTCGGCTCATGCACAGAGAGCGCATACAACCTGCCAACGCACGCGAGTGAGTACCAGACACGACAGGACGTAT
The DNA here is from genome assembly GCA_022814645.1 of Ganoderma meredithae. Taxonomy (NCBI): domain Eukaryota; kingdom Fungi; phylum Basidiomycota; class Agaricomycetes; order Polyporales; family Polyporaceae; genus Ganoderma; species Ganoderma meredithae. Next base: position 49,652 of record JAKLMY010000152.1, read on the forward strand.
AGGGAACACGGGCACTCACTTCGCGACTGCCATCCAGCGAATCAGATCGTCCGCTGTCACACTCCTGTCCGCCTGCCTCGCCCTCACAAACTGCGCCTGGATATGCTGCAATCCGACCCGAGTCGTCAGCGATCTAACGCCCTATCGCTAGCAGACCAAATGGACGTGCCTCGGATGTTTTCTCTGGAACGTCCACCTTCCCACAGCGCGCCCCCACGACCAAGTCCCTGAACGCGTCTAATTTCTCCCTGGAGGGAGTCTCCACCTCGTCTGCGGGCTTGTAAAGCGCCGCGATGGCGGCGGGGTCCGTGGGTGCCCGGAGAGGCACGTTGAGCACCGTGTGGAAGAATGTGCTCTTGCGGCCCTCGGCGAGAATGATGCAGGCGATGTCGGTAGGGAACGAGAACTGGCTAAAGGGGAAGACGTAGGCGAGGGTCTGGGTATTCATGACCTCCTGCAGCGCGTGGATATTCATCAGACCTGTGGTCATTATGGATCAGGTCAGTGATCGCCCGGAAAGGCAATTTGCAGTTGAGGAATATACCTCGTTCGTGGAGCTGGCCCTCGCGTACGCCGCCTTCCGAGACAAGAAGGACGGTGCCCTGCGGGAGCTGGAGCACTCCTGCGTGCAGGTCCTCATCCTTGCTCTCGGGCGTGAAGTTGCTCTTATTTAAACTATCGAGCGATAATGGCAAGCTGTGGGACAATGGAAGCAACAGGTTGAGCACCGCAGAGAGTGCTGGGAGAGGTGCTGTGGCGGATGGGGAGGTCGACGGGACAGGTGTCGGCGAAGGGAACCGCGAGATGACGAGTGGGGAGGGGAGAAGCGGAGGAGTGCGAGCTTGTCTGTGGGTGACGCATTGTTCAAAAAAACGCACGGAAGAGAACAGAATAGTATGCTGACACTTTAGAAATACATGATAGAAGGACCCATTCTGCGGTTTGGTAGTCTCCTCCCAGGGCTTCGTCGGCAATCCACTTAATTAGCTCTTCGCGGATTCGAGGAGTATCCTCCGCGATTGGTGGCGACGGTTCGGAGATCACGCCGGTGATGGCGTCATCGCGACTCAGACGAACAACGCGAGGAAAGGGGCGGGGTAGCACGTTTGGGATATGAGATTTCGTGAAGACGACGTGGAGTGTCGGCGCATCTGCAACATCCTCCCGCATCTGGTCCAAACCACAGCTGCATGATGGGATTGATAAGAGACATTAGATATGGAGTACGAATATATGCAGCTTACGGTTCTGCTGAGAGAATACCGACAAAAGTGACGACGTCTGAGGCTTTGTAGGACTCGACGTTTTCGCGGTCGTAGATCTGGGGGGAGTGTAGGGGAGTGTTAGAGTACAAGTGGATGTTGATTCATACCTTAATTTGTACACCGAAGTGCTCACACTCGGGATGAGGGTACTTGTGGGCCCTCGGAGAAGCGGTGGGGACGGAAGGAGACTGGACGGCTCGTTGGGCTTACCGCAAAATCAGAATTTCACATCGAAACGATGACAAGTGAGTCGTGGAACGAACGGGAATTGTGACCATCCAACTCATCACGGCACCATCCAGATTCAGCGGGCACGGTGGTTGCCCAGAGCAGATTACATTCCTGAAGGTTGGTGTAGTCGAGGTCGGGGGCGGCGGAGCTGGGTGAGCGATCTGATGGATACATTCCCCACCCACCGCATGATCCATCACTGTGTTTTGCAAGGTACAATTCTGTGGAAAGGGAGGTATCTTGAACCATGGCGCGGAAACGGACGAGGGCACGGTGGGGATAGGATTCCGGAGGGTGTTGCACATTGAGCGGGGGGATCTGGAGGATGACGTTCGTTACGAGGAGCGGGTTCGACTATTGGACTGTCGAACGAACTGACCCTTGCGAAGGCATCTCGAGACGGGAAAATATTGGAGAAGTGGTCAGCCACGAGACGGGGCAAGTGTGGGTCGGAAGCATGGGCGCGGCAGAGTTGTTGGATGACCGCAGTTGGGTTTTCGAGCGCCTGTGCACGGCAGTCGGCTGTCATCGCGGGCAAAGGGGACAAGCTCAGGACGACAATCGAGAGGAGAGCTCGGCGCAAAGGCGACGACCGCGGCTGCCCTTCCGAGACGCGCGTCCACAGTGAACGCGTCTTGTCACGATCACGCCACCACAGGTCACGCATCCTCCACAGCAAGGCCAGACTGCAGCAATCCGCGGATAATAACCAAATGACTAGCCATACGTGGTTCAGGCGACAGCAACATCAATAACAGAACATATGGCGGACAGCAAAGCTCATACGAAGGCATCAAAGGAGCGCGATGCTAGAGTGCCCCAGTCCAGGAGTCCGTGCATCGTTTTATAACACTGCTGAAAGCTGAGCCCGACGATCTACCATGTCCAATACTGGCGAAAGCAATTAACCTCCGTCAAAGTCGAAAGCAACGTGTCAAAGCATAATCCAGCACTCGGGGTCTGTGCCCCGCCAAGCCCCCTTTACTGGTCGCTCAGGCCGAGAGCATTGTACGTCGGGCACAAATCATCCCAAGCCTCTGCAACAACCGGCAAGCACATCAACTCCAATCGCACTTCGTAATCAGGCTTCCTGCACTTACCCGGCTGGGATTGAGCACCCTCGATGTTGCTTGGTGTGTCCTCCACCATTACGACGGCTAGCCCTTGCTCCAGATGTGGGTCGATATGACAATGCAAAATCCACGGTCCCGGGTTGTCCGTCTGCCATCCACGCTCAGATTATTACAAGAACGAAACTATCTGCTCTGTGTAGAACACTCACCCTGAACCGGATCGTCACGTTGTCGCCACGTTCGCCCGTGTTCACGACGTCTCGCCAGATGGGGTCCTCGTAGTTGTATACAGAGCTGTTGGCGCTGCGTACGACAGCAAACTTGTGCTATGTTCCGTAGCAAGTTCAGTGATTACCGAGCATATGTGCGGAAGGAGCCAGCTTACACCGTGCATGTGGAGTGGGTGTGGACCACCTGGCAAGTAATCCCGCATGGGGAAAGATATCTCGATGGTCGAGTTCGAGGGCAGCACGATCAGAGACCCAGCGGGAAGCAAATCCTTGGCGTCCTGCGCTCCGCTCATGATCTGCAGGAGGACCGGGACTGGATGTGGTACGAACGATTGGTTGTTGACAAGAAAGTGGGTGCGGTTCTAGAACGGCAGGATGAGAACTATCTTTGACTGTGCAGACAAGGTTGCTCACGAAGGTCATATCCAAGTTCACTGTCACATCCACGTCCCCGATGCCAGGACTTCCGGGCTGGATTATCCCGATGTCAGTACGGCATTCTCAAACCCACTCCAAAGCGCACACATACCGCTGGCGTCGGGACCAGCGGCCTCAACGCGGTCTCCACAAGCGGCTTCACGCTCGCGGGTGGCTGCGAGGGAACCGGCTCTCTCTGTGCCGCGCCCTTGTACCTCAGAATTGCCGAATTCATCCCGTGCTCGAACGAACGGTAGCCCGCGTTCGGCTTTGCTCTGATCCAGTAGTTGTCCACGGCCTGATTCGCATGGAACACGAACGAGTACCGCTGTCCCGCGAAGATCTGGATCGAGTCGACTACGTGTGGGCGAGTGTTGACCGCATCTGCTTCGATGATTGTCATGGGATGGCCGTCAATGCTGAACACGAAGTTTGCGTCGCACGAGATCGAGACGAGCCGGAAACGATACCGTCGGCCGTGTGTGACGGAGACGACGGAGAGGCTGGCGGTGAGGGTCTTGGTCGAGCGGCCCTTGCCGTTGATGAGCGTAGCATCACCGCCTATTCTGCGAACGTGACGTCCAGTCAGCCAATGAGTTGGTGGCAGATTGCGGTGATGGCGCTCACAAAGGTTTTGGGCCTAATTTGTAGGTGACATGGTACCAATCGGCCAACGTAATGACTGTGTTGTCTACGGAAAGCGGATAGAAGCCAGCGCATCAAGTCACCATGAGTAGGAGCTACTTACCATCATCCACGTCGTATAGATCTCCGTGAGGGTCCTCGGGGTCGTAGATCACGAGTGGTCCTCTCAGCCCGTCGCAGTACTGCGTCGATAGATGACTATGGTACCAAAAAGTCCCTAGTCGCCACAACAACAGGACGTGAGATCGGCATGCATGAATCCAACCACCGAGGAGTTAGAGGGGTATTCACCTGCTTGCTTCCTGGACTCGAAATCGTACAAAAACGAGTTGCCGGAAGCAATTGGACACTGGTTCACAAATGCAACGCCGTCGGCCCAGTTTGACGACCTTTGGTACAACCCGTGCCAGTGCTACAAAAGGCGAGATGGTCAGCATTAGGATCCGATCCTCGAGTCCGAATGGAGAGTCCAGAGACTGAGTGACGAGTAGGAATGCGAATAGCATTACATCGCCACAATGATGTTGCAATACAATGTGAAATGAATACGCACAATGCTGGTCGACTTGAGCATCGTGTGGTTTGTGAGCCGATTGATGACGTTGATCTGGAAGCGGTCGCCCTTCTGTCCGATGATGAGGGGACCAGGCGACATCCCGTCCACGGCCACGGCCGGACGGGTGAATCCGTCGGGGGCAAGGTCCGCGTTCGTGATCGTCAGGTCCGTGACGGGCCCGATGGCGGCGCGGGTGCCGAGCGCGAGCTTGAGGGCGACGAGCACGACCGCGGAGAGGAGCTTGTACGGCGCCATCCCGAGTACCTTGGGGCGACCGGGAGCGGATGGAAACCAAGGGGGCGATAGATAGACGAGGGGGGGAACCAAGGATTGAAAAAGAAACAGGCCCGAAAGACATGCTTGGGAGATGAGGCTGCCCGAGCGGTTGACATGCCGTTACGGCTGGGTGCCGCAGTCCAACCTGTAATACCTTGTCCCCTGATCATGAAGTGCATGGTCACGCTGCCGAGAGATACAACATATAACATTATGTCCCGAGCTATGTCTCGAGACGTGGCCGAGTCTGTGGGTTTTCGGAGAACGAACTTGAGCAAGCGAACTTGAGCGAAGAAGGAAAAACTTGCCAGTCAATGAAGTTTCCAAGTGTTAGCGCATGAAATTGAGGCCTACAACGTTGTCACGCGGGTAGAAAACTATTACTCAAAACCGGGACGGATCCGACAAGAAGGACATTTAGATATAAGTTGGATGTAAGTACGCAATATTAAACGTCTACAGAGAGATCTACTATCGTGAGGGTATAAAAAGGTGCTCTAACTTGTCAAAGTGTCGAAGAAGTCTACAGTTCGAGTTCGTTAGAGGTCATTGTCAATGGGAGACTTCCCAAGCTACTCGGCGTCGGTCAAACAAGGCCTAGTGGGTCGTCCTCTCGGAGGATTTCTGTGGGGTTTCTTGATGGAGCCATGCAGCTCCCATGTCGAAGAGGTCTCGATCAGGGAAGATCTCTAGGATTTCGCACATGATGCCCTCTGTCTCGAGCAGGTACGTCCGCTGTAGCTGTCGTTTGCCGTCTACGACTTGGGCGCCGACTTCGAGGAGCGAGAACTCAGGGTAAACTCGAAGGTGACGGAAGATTTGCCCCAGCGCGAACTTCTCGTCGAGGAGCAGGCGTTCGCACTCGGGCGAGGTGACTGTAACCGAAGACGTTGCGATGCACAAAATCCGGGAACCGCATTTCAAGTGTACTTGGCGCGCCTGCTTGATTGGGTTCGCTATGGAGGCCCCTGTTCCCCGAGGCCCTGTTCTGGAGTAAATGCAGTCTATAGTGATGGGTTGAGCCAAGAAGGCACTGGAGGGGATAAGTTCATTGTCAGGACGGATGCACAAGTGGTGTGGAGGCATATTACCTGAGATGTCGTTGCAAGTCTCCTTGAGCCACGAGCATAATCCTTTCCAGTCCTGTGATGTCGTGAGGTCCTCGGATCTGTTCAAGGAATATTCATGAGCACGACGGACAGTTATCGCCTCCACGGGAGTCAGGCAATAGAACTGAATAGTGACCCCAGCTAATACATAACGAACGATGGGCGGAACGTTCAATGGTCGCAGGGTAGATAACAGACGTGCACGTTTTCACAGCAATCGTATCGGTATGCCTCGCCTCCTTCGACGGCCATGATTATTGGTGGAAACGGACAGCCTCTACCATGGTGGGCAAGTGTGTCTTCCTCATCCGGGAACGATGCGGAACCGTTTACGTTGGGGAGCTCGGGGACAGATGGGCAGTCTTAGTGCCCTCGCGAGATCTCACGAGTGGGTGGAACGCGTTTCTGGGTGCGGATACGTCACTCACCTCTATGCTGGTAGAGGCGCCGGTGTAGGTGTCCCGCGCAAGTCCATCATTGTCTGGCCTCATGATCCTTCACGTTGACCACATGAGTGTCAGAAACTGAGCGACGTACGAGGAGGACGCATGCATGACTAGATGACACGGACCTGGGGGCACTCCTGCGATGTCGAATGAGGGTGCGGGAGCGTCGATATCAGCAGTGGAAGAGGAGCGAGGAGCATCAGGCACGCATCCAAATCGAGGTAGACGATTGAATACACGCCACCTGCGAGCGTGCCGATGTGCGAGCGAAGAGTGGTGTTGGAGAGGCAATGGGGCCGGCGTATGACCGGGGATGACAACGATCGCAGGTGGTCCTCATTGACACTCACAGCGCTAATGGTGCGAGCGCCGGTGGACCTACCGCAGAGTCCGAGACATGCCCCCCATGTGCGCTGAGAGAACTGTGGACGAGCTGATGAGCATCAAGACGATTGCAGTCAGGGGATGTGGACTGCAGATCGCCAGACAACCGCAACCATCGACGCTCGGTGCCGTCCCCAGAGCCTGAGGCTGCCAGTTCCAGAGCGCGGGAGAATTGGGGCGGAGCTTGAAAGCGGGGACGCTGTGGTGAAGGCTGGTCCTCGAAAGGGATCTCTGCTCACTGTTCAAGGCGACCTCGGTCTGTCTTGGTCCAGCTTTCTCCCTCTCCTCTCCTCAACTCTTTCAAAACGGCTTCTGGTGGTGGCCTCGGCGGTCGACGGATGACGGAGGCCTCAACCAGGGCGAGAACTCCAGCCATGGACGGCACCGCTAGCCCTAACATCCATACAATCGTCAAAGCACAGATCGTCTTCCTCCTCTCAACCCTCACCGAGGACAACTTCGAACGGAATCAGGTTGAGATTCGTTCTGTGCGTAAACACATTCGGTTCTAGCGGGGGAGCACGTTGCTCATCCATGTTCCGCCGTCATGACTTACGCCCTGCAGCTGTCTGAACAACATGGGATTGACACGTACCTCCACTTCATCCGTCGTCTCATCGTTCACTCCCAAAGCCGCCTCACCTCCACCACGTCTCCTGCCGCGTTCGACGCTTCCTCCGCCCTAACCTTCCGCTTGCTCGTCCAAGAAACTCAACGCCTCGCACGCGATCCATTCCTCGCGGACAGGTTCCGAGATGGTATCGATCGGGGGGACGGCGACACCTTTCGCAACTTCGATTTCGTCAAGTTCGCGGACAGGGTCGGGCTGCGTCCGTTGGAGAGGTTCATCTTGGCGTCCTCTATCGTAGCCGCCCCCACCCGCAGGGAGCTGCTTGCGCAAGCGACAACTGTCATCCGAGTCGACTTCGAGAACGCGGTTTTGGCCCTATGCCAGCATCCATCTTTCGACCACGCCGATCTGAACCCCAATCAAGTCGCAAAGTTGCTGTCGAATCTCCTTGCCGAGCCCCCTCCTGACTCTCCAATTTTGGATCCCACACAGCGACAGGCTCTCATAATCGCTGCTCAGGCGAAGTACGGGTCGGAGATTGTCTCTCCAATCCTCCAGCGCATTCTGCCCAGCCTGAGGTACGTTTTTTTCACGAGGATGTTGAGTTCACCCGGCACCCGCTCAGCTATGCGATTCTCCCCTACAGCCTCCCTCCTAATACATCTATCGTCCAAGCATTAGTGCAGCTCGGGCCTGAGATTACCAGCGATGCCGACGTCGTTCGATCTCTCTTGCTACGATTTGGCATTAACGAGAACAACTCTCCTACCGATACTCAAGTGGTTGATCTCGTGACTTCCTTGGCACGACTGGCTTCTGAGGGAACGTTGCTTCCCGACGTCGGTGCAGTTGTTAGGGCATTGAGCAGCTTTGTGAGTTGTTTTGCTCATGTTTTCAAATGTACCTTTAACCTCAAGATTCCTCGCACAGAATGGGAATCTCAATTGGGCGGCTGCTATTCAGGCATTTGATATTCCTGACAGGCAGGGTGTCGACACAGCGACTCTGAAGCTTTTGATCGCCATCCTCATGAACACCCCTCGTGATGAGCAACGACATGCAGTCACTGGATTCTGGTCGCTGTGGTCCAACACTCAGTATCAACTTCGACTCTTGGATGCCCTGTTGTCACTTCCCGCCGACACCTTCAACTTCGTCAACCTTCCTGGTCGGAAGATCGTCACTGTCGAGGATGTTGCAGGTGCGAGCCCTACGATCAAGTCGCTGGCCGCCAACGTCCAGGGACACACTTGGAATTCACTGGACTTGTTCGAGGTGTTGGTTCAGGCAGCTGACTCCAAGAGCAACGAAGTGACGAACCTGGTGCGTGAGATGTTAGACAAGGCGGTTAAGATCAGTGCCGAGCTTGTACATATGGGCCTCCTGCAAGTTCCGGTGAGACTTTCCTCGCAATTTGGGTCTCTATATCTGACGTTTGCCCAGCAAGCGTCCTGGAACGACATTCGCTTGGAGTACACCCAGCGGCTCCTTGCCATGTTCCTCGCAGGTCATCCGAACCATCAACTCGTGTTCATGCGTATCTGGCAGATTGAGCCTGCTTACTTGACAAATGCATTCCGGGATTTCTACGATGAGAGCAATTTGAATATCACGAGAATATTGGACGTCGCGCAAGACCTCAAGGTGTGTCCCTTTCCGCCTGTATATATATGCAGGGGCTTACGCCATGGCAGATCCTGGATGCATTGCTTGAGGTTCGACCGTTCAAGTTCGCCTTGGATGTTGCCGCCCTAGCCTCTCGTCGCGAGTATCTGAACTTGGACAAATGGCTTGCCGACAATGTCACTGCTCATGGCGCAGATTTCTTGCACTCTGTTATTGCTTTCTTGGAGCTCAAGATGGACAGCGAAAAGACGATTCGGGTTTCAGATCCTCCTGTCGAGCCTCGCACCATGCAGCTTTCGCCCCAAACCATTGCAATTTTCTTGCGGGTGTTGCGCAATAGGTATGTGCTACTCCCATCTGACTAGGGTTCCATCTCACCTGTCATGCAGCTCGGGCATCATGCATGAGAACGATGTTGACTACTGTCTCGAAGTTCGAAACGCTTGTTTGCAGATCCACCCACGCCTCATGAACCTGGTCCCCGGCTCCGATGCAGAGCCGGGCTTCACCGTCGTCACCTACTCCGCCGAAATTGAAACAGAGGTCGACGGCATCTACAAGCAGATGTACGACGAGCAGATCACGATTGACGACGTCATCAAGCTCCTGCAGCGCAACAAGGCTTCTGCTAACCCTCGTGACCACGAGATTTTCTCGTGCATGCTGCACTTCCTGTTCGACGAGTACAAGTTCTTCCAGTCATACTACCCGCATCGCGAGCTTGCGATGACTGGGTACCTGTTCGGCTCTCTGATCCAGTACCAGCTTGTGGACTTCATCCCTCTCGGCATCGCTATCCGCTACGTTCTGGACGCGCTTAATTGCCCGCCCGATTCAAATCTCTTCAAGTTTGGCATCCAGGCGCTCTCCCGTTTCGAATCGCGCTTGTCGGAGTGGCAACCTCTTTGTCAGGCCTTGCTCAAGATCCCCCATCTCCTGGAGGCGCGCCCCGACCTTGCGATTAGCATTCAACGTGCTCTTGCAAACGGAGACGGTGCCAGCAGCTCTGCCGATTTGAGAACACTGTCAGCAGTTCCGATGGCCGAGCCACCCCCCATCTTCACGACCATTCAGCCGGATCGACTCGACGGCGAACCGGAGAAGCCGCCGGAAGAGGTGTCGGACAAGATTCTCTTCATCGTGAACAATCTCGCACCGTCGAACTTCGAGTCGAAATTGGCGGAGATGAAGGGTCACTTCCATGAGCAGTACTCTCGGTGGTTCGCAAACTATCTCGTTGACCAGCGCGTCAGCATTGAGCCCAACAACCACCAGCTGTACCTTCGGTTCCTCGATGCTCTGGACGTCCAGTCGCTCTTCCGCTTCATCCTCCATGAGACATTGGTCAAGTCTTCTCTCCTTCTTAACTCGGAGAAGACCCAGCAGCTTGGCTCAGAGCGCGCTATTCTTAAGAACGTCGGCTCATGGCTGGGCAGCATTACTCTCGCGCGGGACCGTCCTATCAAGCACAAGAACCTGTCGTTCAAGGATCTTCTCATTGAAGGTTACGATAACAACAGGCTCATAGTTGCGATCCCCTTCGTCTGCAAGACCCTTGAGCCCGCTTCTCGCTCAAAGGTGTTCCGTCCCCCGAACCCATGGCTGATGGCCGTCATCAGCCTCCTCACCGAGCTGTACCACTTCGCCGAACTGAAACTTAATCTGAAGTTCGAGATCGAGATGCTTTGCAAGGCGCTCGACATCGACCTCGACGTCGTGCAGGCGACGACCATCCTCCGCAACCGCCCTCTCTCCGACACTCTCGCTGGCCCTCCCCTCCCTGACTATGTCAGCGATATCGACTCCTTGCCAATGGGTGGGTATGACCCTACAGCGCAAGCGCAAGCGGATGCTCAGGTGATACCCCTAGGCCCGACGAGTCCCTCCGATACGCAACGCGTCCTCGGCGCACACATCGAGAACATCCTATCGAGCATCCTGCCCCAGGTCACCCTCAGCCCGCAACTCGCCCCCCTCAATACCAATGCGTCATTCAAACGTGCGGTCCAAATGGCCATTGACCGCGCTGTCCGCGAGGCAAGACTCATTCCTTTCGTCTTCGATCATGCGTGTATTCATGAGTTTTGACTTTAGATTATCCTACCCGTGGTTGAGCGGTCCGTCACTATTGCTGGCATTTCCACTCGCGAGCTGGTTGCGAAGGACTTCGTCACGGAATCCAACGAGGACAAGCTCCGGAAGGCCGGTCATCTCATGGCGCAGAAACTCGCTGGTAGCTTGGCGCTTGTTACCTGCAAGGAGCCCCTGAAGGGTAATCTCGGCAGTCATATCCGCCAGTTCTTGTCCGAATTCGGCTTCACTGATGTGAGTGTTCATAGCTATGCCCCCTTGCATTTCATCTGAACTAATACATTGTCCAGCAAATGGTCCCTGACCAGGTCATCTTCTTGCTGGTGTCGGAGAACATTGAGCTCGCCTGCCAGGCCATCGAAAAGGCAGCCATGGATCGTGCCGTTATTGACGTGGACGATGGTTTTGCCACTGCCTACGAAATTCGTCGACGTCACAGGGAGGTGAGTACATCTAAGCAGAACCATTGAAAGCTTCCGACTCAACCTATTCAGTCGCGGCCTGGTCAACCCTTCTGGGATTCCTCGGTCCCCCAGTCAAACGTCTTTGGTTCTCTGCCTGACCCACTACGTATCAAGCCCACTGGAGTACAGGCGATCCAGACGGCCGTCTATGAGGACTTTGGTAAGTTTAAATCCTTTCATCGCACTTTCGAGGCATAATCTCATGGTCACCAGGTACGGACCCCAAGCGTCGCATGTTCACCAGTCGTCCGAATTCGACGGTGTCGTACTCCCGTGCCGACCAAATGGCCACCCTCTACAGCCCTTCGCCCGCCACCGAGCAGTCTGGTCCTGCCTTGTTGCGTCCTCAAGATGCCATGGAGCGTTTCAATGTAAGTGCCCTATACAGATGAAGTTAAGGATACCACTCATCATATCGCGCAGGCTCTGGTTCGGGACCTCGAGGCCGTTCTCGTTCAGCTCCCCATTTCCTCCCTTGCCGCGTTACCCCCTACCCACGAAGTTCGCCATCTTGTTCGTCAAATCCTCTTCATTGCCGCCGATTCTCTCGACCACTCGCGCACTCCGCTCCTCATGTCTCAGAAGATCGTACAATTGTTGTACAAGACCCCGTCGCAGCTTGGCCGCGAGATATACGTTGCACTACTCGACCAACTTTGCCACTCCTTCGAAGAAGTCGCACGGGAGGCGATCACCTGGCTGATCTATGCCGAAGATGAACGCAAGTTCAACGTCCCCGTGACCGTCGCTCTTCTGCGCAGCGGTCTTGTCACCGTTTCTCAGGAAGACCAGCAGCTGGCGAAGCTGCTCTTCTCGGAACCTCGTCCTAGCCTACAGAACTTCGCGGCTGGCTTGATCCGGGAGTGTCTTGCAGCCGACCCGCCCCTCGCTACTCAGGGCCAGTTTTCGTACTCGCTTGAAGTACTCAACCAATTGGCTCAGTCAGGTAAGACCAATGATGAGTAAGTATCTTTAAGTTGCACTTCTTTTTGCACAGCTAACGTCCTTCCTTGACTAGGGCCAGCCGGTTGTTGGACGACCTCCGTGGCGTTCCGCGAAGGGCAACCCAAGCGCCTCCGACTCCAGCGGCAGAGAATCAGCCTACTCGTCAGCCCTCGGAGAAGCCAGAGTCCGAGACACTGCGGGAGAAGCTTTTTATCTGGTTCCAGCAGTGGGTCAGCATCTACCAGCGTTCGCACTCGCCGGAAAAGTCGTTTGTGCCGTACATCACGCAGCTTACTCGTCAAGGTATCTTGAAGGCGGAGGATGTCTCCTCTTTCTTCTTCCGAGTCTGCGCGGAGTCGAGCGTGAACAGTTACATCAAGCACGTCAACGCAGGGGAGTTCGGCTTCTCGTTCCAGGCGCTGGATGCCATGTCGCGTCTGATCGTGTACATCATCAAGTATCATGGTGATGCGTCTGGCGTCAACAACGACCAGGCGAAGGTTCACTACCTCACGAAGATATTGTCCATCTTCGTGCTCGTGCTCGCCAACATGCACGAGGAACAAGGCCCGCACTTCCAGCAGAAGCCGTTCTTTCGTTTCTTCTCCAGCCTGCTCAATGACCTGCATTCCATTGAGGCGAGCCTAGGAACGGCATACTTCCAGCTTCTCATTGCGATTGGGTGAGTCTCGCGTGTTTCGTCTTGTCTTTCAATTACTGACATCCCTACAGGGACACTTTCAGCTCGTTGCAGCCGACGTACTTTCCGGGCTTTGCCTTTTCGTGGATGAGCTTGATCTCCCACCGGCTCTTCATGCCGAAATTGCTCCTATCCGACAACCGTGAGGTATGCATTTTGTCATTTTGCTGCAATGATCAATGTCTCAGTCTGCGACAGGGGTGGTCTGCCTTCTATAAGCTTCTGCTGTCACTGTTCAAGTTCCTTGGACCCTTTCTCAAAACTGCCGATCTCCAACCCGCTGGTCGTGACTTGTACAGAGGCACTCTCCGCTTGCTCCTCGTCCTACTTCATGACTTCCCTGAATTCCTCAGCGAGTACTACTTCTCTCTCTGCGACGTCATCCCCCCACGTTGCATCCAGCTTCGCAACATCGTTCTCAGTGCCTACCCGCCCAACGTCATCCTCCCCGACCCACATCTCCGCGACATCGACTTGGAAGCGATCCCAGAGATGGGCCCCATCCCTCCCATCCTCTCCGATTTCGCGGCTGGCCTGAGAGCGGGCGATCTCAGGATGTACTTGGACCAGTACTTGTTAAACAGGGGTCCCCAGTCGACTTTCTTGTCATCGCTCAAGGATCGTCTCCGTTCCCCTGCCGGGGAGGGTTCTCCTGAGACCTATAACCTTTCCCTCATCAACTCGCTTGTGATGTACATCGGCGTCTCCTCCGTCGCTCAAGTGAGGGCTCGCAGTGGGGGCCCGATCTTTGTGCCAACTGACCCTGGGGTCGTTGCTTTGCACTACTTGGCGACGAACTTGGATGTCGAGGGTACGCATATTGATTTGTGTAGATGTATGCTTTCGCTGACATTCGACCAGGTCAGCACCATCTGCTCAGCGCAATGGTCCTTCATTTGCGCTACCCCAATGCACACACGCACTGGTTCAGCTCTTTGATGCTATACCTCTTCCACGACATTCAGGTTGACCAGTTCAGAGAGATCATGACAAGGGTGTTATTGGAGAGATTCCTGGTTCATCGCCCGCATCCATGGGGTGCGCTGGTCACCTTCATTGAGTTGTTGCGCAACGCAAAGTACAACTTCTGGAGCCAAGAGTTCATCCACATCGCGCCCGAAGTCACCCTTCTCCTCGAGAATGTTCGTTGATCTCACTTCACTTTGCCCCAAAAATCGCGTTGCTAACATCTCATTTTAGGTCGCGAGGTCGATCTTCCAATCCTAGAGCTGTTCTATTTTTCTCAGCCTCTGGCTTACACCCAACATCTTGCTATCGCTTTCGCTATCTGTGATATATATTCCGCTCGTCCTCCCTTTTTCAGTTTTGGGATGTGTTCTCATTGCACTGTATTGTAACAAGAAATTTCCTCTCGCACTGTTACAAAAAGCATACGTGATGGCTTGAACTTTGCTTACGGTCAGCCCTGACGAATCCACCACGCACCCATGCACGACCCACCACGACGTCCTACCCTAAATGTGTCATGTATATTCAATAGTGATGTATCACCCCACACATACCTGTTGTCGTAATCTAGAATGCGGACATGGCCTCGTTCCAGCTCCAGTCGTTACCCCAAACTCTATGTAACACCGGTGTTTGTTAGCAATATGAAGTCTGTTCTTGTTCACGTACCCTGCGCTTTGTACGCCTCCCGTTCCCCTCGCGTCTGCTTGCGGCCCGACGACGATCCAATCGGGTACAGTAACTCCAGTGCGTATTGGGAAGAGGCGCAAGGCCCTCTCTAGGCCGCTTACGTCAGCACCGTAGACGAAGAGGGTGAGCGCCTCCGGATTCGTTGGATGAGGATGTAAGAAGAGCACGCCCGTCGAAGGACCGCTAAGAGATCGGCTGCGGAGTCGGAGGGCGGTACCATCGACCCCGAAAGGTGTCACAGACTTGGAAAGTAGTGACACAGAGAAACCTCCCAGTTTGTCATGACTCAGCACGACCAAGTTTCCCGACGGCAATGACCCATGGCGGACCGCCCGGTCTGCTTCGTCATCATCGATGATGCCGACGTCGAGCTTGTGGTAGACGTTGAGGTTGTGTGCGATACGCAGAGCCGCTGACAACTCCGGAGAAGGCGACCTGCTTGGGACGACAATAGTGATGAGGCTGGTCGAGCCCAAAAGGTTAGAAATCCTCCCCGTGGGTGGCGTCGTAGCGACAGCGAACAGAGCGTGTGGCTGAAACGTATGTTCCGCCACTAAGAACAGTAGCCGTACTGAGTCCGACGCATATACTCACCGTCCAAACACCCTCCTCCTGGACTAAAGCAAGGGAGAAGTTTGGTTGGTCCCAGGTTGCCCGGTCCAGCTCAATCGCTTGACCATCGACCAAGAATGGCACGCCCCTTATATCCTTCGGCAGTGATCCAGGGCGATAAGAAAACGCGGCGATGTTCGATGTCTGGACCGAGATTCCATCCGAGTTGATGTTCACTGTCAATCTCCCAAGCCTACGCGTTTGTTATCAGATACATTGTCGGCCCTCATGAGTGCTCGGCCACATACCGTCCAGGGATGCCCAAACGATGTATCGACCAACCATTCAGCGATCCGGAATCACTGGGAACCGCGACAGTAAGGGTAAATGTCCGCATAGAGGTACCAGGATCACGTCCGGACAACGCAGATGACACAAAGGCCGCGACTTGGTGGTTTTTGAATACGTCTGGGTACCAGTGCTTTTCCCCCGGATCTTCGCGAAACCTGGGAAAAGGTTCTCAGTTGAATGGGTGCGACGCGGACGTCGGGACGAGAGACTAACGTAACGTTCGCACGAGGATTCCATGTCTTGAGTGTGGAAACTAATGCGCGAGTATGCCAGACAGGGACGTTCTCATCATCGCCCCTAGGGAGTGAGTCCATCTCAACTTGTGCGAAGGGTGGTTCAAACTACATGTTGTCTTACCCATGAATCGCTAGGATGGGTAAGGAAGCCAGGTTTGAAAGGAAAAGATCGTTATCATCGGGAGTGAGTGAGGAATCGAGGATAGCCCTAAGGGCTGGATCGACGTAGTGAGCAGACCTATTGGGTGCGGGGTAAATCAGACTATATGCGTCTATAGAAGGTGATGGTCACCCACCTCGACTGGACCCACGGAATGTAAGCCTGAGACTTGATATACCCAGCGGCAGGGACAACTGTGAAGATCCAAGTCAATCGGAGTGTATGACGAAGTAGTGGAGATGCAGGCACAGACCTCCGACCACTCTGTCCGGGTACCTTGCGGCGACGTACCAAGCTCCTTGGCCCCCGTTGGAATGCCCCATAAGGAGGACTTTGTTCTCGGAAGCTGGACCCCACTTGCTCCACTCTTCCCGACTGGCAAGGATGTCGCCCAACGCTTCAACCGCACCCCATGCCTCTTGGGCACTAGGGCTATGCCAATCCAAGCCCTACACTTAGGTCAGAAGGTGCAGTCGGCGTGATCATCAAGCAGCCGCTTACCCATTCGGTCCGCCCGGTGGGGGCTATGATCCAACTATGCTGCTGGCGAGGCAGAGCCTTGATCCAAAACCGATCGCTGCCGAATACATCCACTCCGGCGCCATCTACAATTGCATCCTTCGGTCAAGTAATTGAAGGAAGGCCCAGCAACGTTGCAAAACTTACGCAATGCCAGAATTGGTGGCAGAGGTACGTTTCGCGCCTCTTCTGGAGGGAGAACAAGGAAGGCCGACGGCATGGAAGTTGCGTAGAGGAATGTGGCTTTGATACCGCCAGCGGGCACATTTTCAGCGGACCATTGAGGGTGATGCTGTAGGGGAACCGTAACAAAGACCTTCGACTCCGCGTCGCCGGATTGGAGTGTCAACGTAATCTCGAGTTCATCCAAATAAATGGGACTCGTTTGGGTGAGCACGAGGGGTATCACACGAGTCTGAGTCGGAGCTATACGCGGCTTCTCCAGCACTGACACGGTAAGGTTCTATGAAAACTCTCTGTCAGTTATGAGTTAAGGCGAGTTGAACTTCACACCTCTGCCGTGCTCGCGGGAACAGTTGCGCCGGCGACTGTCCACCAGCCTCCGAGACCGCGGAGACCGATACCAATCGCATTGCCAAAGGCCCAGCCGTCGACGAAATCACCGACGATATCATGCGACTCGTCTCGTACAACAATCGAGGCGGGGCTTTGAATATCGAGGGTGAGTGTGACCGACAGCTTCGGTATTTCAGTTCCGAGCATGGAACGAGGGTCACCGAAGAGCCTGATCTATGGACATGGAGTAGAACCAGGGTCAGAGCACGCAATGTGAGTGCATCAGAAGTATCCTACCTCGTAATCACCGCTTACAACGATCTCGTAAGTCGTCGGTGAGTCAAGTGAGGGAGGGTGTGGAAGTCTGATAGCGTTGGGAGGTGCTTTCCCCTGCGCATATATGTTACCGGCATGCCACTCTGGAACCACGGCCACGCCGACCGCGCCGAGGACAGGGAGAATGGCGAAGAAAGAACCCTGGAGTAGGTTGACGAGCAATTGAGGCTCTGAAAGACTATGAGGGCGCGATGGTGGTTGAACGGTGAGGGTAGAGCGAAGGACGCTGTGATGCTGTAGGGCCGCCCAGCCTTCAGTCGCTCTGAGAGAATCCCATCTAGAAATGCCGTCGGATGGTCAGATGTAAAGGATATCCACTAGCAGTATTTTTATATACCTTATGGCAGGGTAGGATACTTCAACAAGGCCATCTTTTGCAGCGCGAACCTTGGTCCATTTAACGGACCCGCCATCTGCGAGAGAAGACGGCCAAGTTTCGCCCACGTCGATGGGCTCAGACACTGTCAAAACAGCATATGTTGATTGGATTCGAAAAAAGATGCGGGAATAAATTGTTTACGATTGAGAGGGAAAGATGGGGAAAGGAAGTGCTGTTCCCGAGCGTGAATGGGGAAGGGCCCAAGGACCTAGGAATATAATGTAGCTTAGATCGCACTGCGAACGGTTCAGACAGGTCGTAAGAACGACTCACATCCCAATCCCGAGAAAGGGAAACTGTCCAACCGTCAGTTTGTGTGGCCATTGGGACATCCATAACCACCTGGCTTTCGGTCTGGAGGGCGGATGCAACCTGTGCGATGCTCAGGCTGAAAACTACCCAGCCGAGGAGGACAGAGCTGGTAAAGAGAGTAACAACTGGCATCTCTCGGCACTGGCCATAAACCAATTGCAAGCTGGAGCAGCGCTCGGTGGACTGAGCCAAGTGCCTGCCAAGAGATGCGATGATGATCGATGGGCAGCGGACCGCGGTTGAGGTTGGCACGCGGCCAGCCCCGTGGGAACGAGACCGCCACGAGCTTCCTCTCCTAAGTATATTAGGCAGCTCAGACGCTTGCCGGCCACAGGCCTGCTCTTCGTCTCAGCCACATCCTTTGCTCAACGGCCTCTTTGCCAGGTAGAATTTTCTTTTGCGTGTCACGGACGACTGGACTCTTTGCTTGGATAGCCAATAAAAATGCGTGTTAGAACTCTGCTAGCGGTGCGGTAAGTACAATAAGGTGATAATATCATAACAGATTTGGGGGCTTCAGCCTTCTACTGATGCCCCCAACTGCTATTTGGGACTCTTGTACTTTCGCCGCATCTAAGGCAGAAGACTCGGCCCGGAGTCGGCTCGACCTCGGGACCAATCTTCCACTTCTTTCAGACTCGGAGGCCTGCAGCCTACTCGCAAACTGTTCTCAACTTTCAGCAGTACATCGAGACCGTATGGAGAACACATCCCCAATGTCGTCTACACATTCCACAGACTTCCACAGCATCATCGCGAAGCTCAACGATCAACTCAACCTCCTGCTTCCACCCCTCCTATCCACACAAAGGTCTGCATGGGAACAAGGCATCCTCGCGCAAGCTCTTCTCGAGTGTCAGCACTTCCTCGAAGCGGAAGGCGCATCTACACCAGATCCTTTCACGTCCTCACCCTACGGTCTCATCTCATAGCTTCACGCCCTGGCCCACGACGCCCTGGTGCGGCAAGCCCCCGACGGCCGACTCGCAGTCCTCTTGAACGGAGACGGGACCTCCGACGCTGGCACGCTCGATCCCCATGTATCGGGCCCACTCTTTACTATCTGCGTTCAGTCGAGCGAAGAAGGCACGGTACGTCCAGCGGTACGGATGTCTCCCGCCACTCTGAGGCATTCCTCGCCTCACGTCGCGGTGGATCGGCGAGCTCGTCGATGCTCGACGGTGTCGGACGCATGCTGCGCTACCTCCTCCAGGACTGTCCCCGCGCGCGGCTACCACAAGAGCAGCGGTTCCGGCACGTAGGGCAGGACGAGCAGTTGCTGTCGCATCGCATCGACGCCCGCGAGATCTGGTCCGACTCCGTCTACACGCTGCCGCCATTCCTGGCCTCAGCCGCTGCATTCTACTACCACCACCCCGATCTCTCGGTGACGTCCACAGACGACTCGTGGAAGTACACCCCGCGCGATCTGCTCCGCATGGCGCTGCAACAGATCGTCCTCGCAGCTGCGGTCCTCCAGTCTCCTACCGGAGAGTGGTCCCACATCTTTGACCTCCACACGGGCGAGTTTCGGCGGAAGGCGTTCTGGGGCGTCGGAAACGGCTGGGTATGCTGCGGGATCGTGCGAGTGCTCTCCGAGTCGACCGTCATCGGGCTCGACGCCGAGGTCGACAGACATTTGCCGGGGGACGATCTCAATTCCGAGCAGACACCAATCCTCACCCTGCTCGACCGCGTGTACGACATCCTGCTCAAGACCGTCCGCGCGTGCCTCGTGCACGTGCTCCCCTCGCATCTCTTCTGCGATGTTCTCGACGACCCCATGTCGTTCGAGGAGACGAACCTCGCCCAGATGCTGTCGTACACGCTGTACAGGCTCCTCGACCTCCACCGCTACTCCTCTGCCTTCCGCGCGATGGGTCTCATCCCTCTTGGGGACAGGGAGCTGGAGCGTAGGGAGGGGTTCGCGGAAGTCATGGGTCGAGCTTCTGAGGCGAAGGCGGATGAGTGGGGGTTCGTCCGCGATGTCTGCGGGAGCCCGCGATTCGACGCGCCTGGTACTGCAGCAGAGGGGCAGGCGTGGGCGATCATGATGGAGGTCGCAAAGGCCCAATACCTGAGCCACAAGCAGACTGCTACATAGCAGTTGTTGCCACTTCCAAATTTGACGTAACTGAGGATGTGTGCCATCCTTGGTACTCAGAGTGAGGATGAGATTGTGGCTTCCAGTTCAGAACGAAGTGACTATAGGTAGGTAGCTAATAGATACAACACAAACGAAGGATTATAGGGCCCCGCCTGCACCTCCCCCTCGCTCTCTTCCATCCATATACTCCAATCTGACAAGGGCGTAGGCCAGGAGACAAGGATTGGAATCCACGTCAAGTGAACAAGTAGAATGAACATATGGGCAATAACACGAGTACTAGTTTAGTTCTACAATCAGAACAGGACAAGCGGTGAAAGTAGAGGACGCTGCGGACGCAACTGCCAGTCCTCCATATATTTTGAGAACCGTAATCCTAGGTAGCTGGGACCACATTGAACCGAGATGAAAGACGACAGCCAATTCAAATCAGTACAAGGAGTTAATGTTGTGAGTTAGTGGATGATCTGCGATGAATGAGTGCGACGAGGGATCGAAGTTCCTGGTAATGGATGGAATTTCTAAAGTTAAACGGCACCAATGGCGTTCTCCTCCCCGGACTTCCTGGACGACAACGAAGAAGCATCAATGTCGACCTCGAAAGTGTTCACACGTCTGCGAACACAAGCCGTGAGTTGAGCGCGATCAACGAAGGATGAAAGGGAACGTACGACTCGAGGACGATATGGGTCGTGAGCGCGCCCGAGGTCGACATGGTAACGCCGTGGAGGGTCGAGTGTTCGTTATGTGTATTATGTCTTGTAGAACGAGTGACGTTTATTCTGAGCGAGCCAATGATTGTGAGACTTTCCCAGACACAAACAGGCAAGTACAGGAGAACATACGCATTAGTCTCCTCTGGTTTAAGGGAGAGGACGGCACAAGAGGACATGACAACACTGCCAGATCCGAACGGGTCAACTGTGAGTGCAACAACGACAAGCGGTCACGGCTGGAGATGATACCTAAATGTTGTCCCCGGCATAGAACCCAAGACATTCATGACCACTATGGAGTCGTTGTCAGTATCTGGGGTTGCAACGCCGAGATCGTCGAGGATCTCACCATTGAGATTCAAACCCGGGAGCAATACAGCAGGGATGTTACACAGAAGCGTTCCGACACAATACCAGAGCGACTGCTCGGACAACGAGCTGCCAATGGGACTGTCCAACGCTGCCTGCTGATACAGCCCGCAGACCGTCAGTGCGACGATCGTCAGGTCCATTAAGATAGCTAACGAAGAATGAGCGCGGTTTCGGGGGGGGGGGGGTTAGGGGGGGTTCGGGGGGGGGGGGGGGAGAGAGGGGTGGGAAGCGTGCGGGCTAGGCTCGTTATATACCGTTTACGGGGGCCCGTGCTGCGCCACTGGGG
>JAKLMY010000153.1:0-70515 GCA_022814645.1 Ganoderma meredithae
AATTCTTACTGGAGAAGATTATCTTCGAACTTCAGTAACTAAAGGGAAAAGATTATCCGACTTGACTGAAGTCCCTGGACCGCCCCCATGCTCCTCGGCCTTCTCGTCGTGCTCGTGTCGCTTCTTCACGTCCATGCTCAGGACACAAGCGTGAGCTGCTCCAGCGCATATGACTGGGTATGCTGGACTATTCATCACCCAGTACGATTTGAATTCTCATGTCTTGGCTGCAGATGCACAATTCCAAGGGTCAGAGCCCGTGCCTCACTGCTGCATGGCTGCAATACCCATGCGTTGGTCGTGAGTTCTCCTCTTAGGCGTTGCGCAGGGATCTCGTACTAAGATTCCCGGCATATGGTCAGATTACGAGGTGGGACCTGCCACTTACACAGGGCCATCGAATGGAACCGCACAGCCATGTGAGTGCAACACCGTGTTCTATCTGACCTTGGCCGCGTGCGCTGTGTGCCAAGGGGCAGGACTGGGCGGCATTGCTGCGTGAGTTTCTATCGTCAGTTTGAGCTCGTTGAAGTGTGGATTGAGCAAGCTGCGCTTACTTCCCAGATGGCCCTCATTTTCTCAACACTGTTCAAGCATCACAATACAACAGTTTGTTGTCTGCTCTTTCTCGCAGGACTGGCCCATTGATCTTCCTGCAGGTACCCCAAGGTAATACCCAACGGCACCTCGATACCGGTCTGGGCATACATTCCGCTCCTTGTGAGTCGTGCGTCCCCTAATCTCAATGTAGTTAGATGTTCTCACACATAGCAGAACAGTACATTCAACCAAAAGGCGGCACAATATCTTGCATCTTTAGGTGAGCGTTTCGGTTGCGACCAGCTGCTATGCTCGCTCAACGCATGTCGCCGAAACTCATTCTGTTATAGCAGGTACCTTGCAGACGCCTTCCGACAGTACGACGTCGAGTACTACACTCATGTCATCGAGGACCACGTCTCCGCATTCCACCATAAGTACCAGTGCAAGCCCCGCCTCTGCATCCTCTTCCGCTACCACACAACAGGCGCTTTCAAGCCACCTCGAGGGCAGCGCCTTGGTCGCCGTCATGGTTACGAGCTTGCTCGGACTTTCTGTGGTAATCACAGTTATCGTCGTGCTAGTCCGGCGCAAGTGGCTTCCTAGCGCAGGAAAAGTGCAATTCTCGCCTCTGCAGATGCCAACCAGGGTTGTGCGAATGCCCAGCCTGCGAATGCCCGCCCTACGTATGCCAACCATCCGAATGCCGACCTTGCACGCGTGTGCCCCGCACATTCCGACTTTGCGACTACCAGCTTTGCAGATGCCCGCAGTGCCAATGCCTGCATGGTGCAACTGGAGGCGCAGTCGACAGCCCGCACCGCCGTCCTACGGCGTCAGCAAGCATCCCATGTTCTACGTGCGTCGTCCCTCTCTCGCGCTTCAGCCTTCCAGTTTCCCTAACTGACGAGGTTCCGCATCCTGTTCGTGCGCCGGCAGGACCCCGACGACCCGCGGACGTTTCCCCCATCGCCGACCCCCGAGGAGATTTACTACTACAGGTGCCGCCAAAAGGCCGCAGCGCACGCGGCGATGGGATGCCACAAGTCGTATACGGACGTCACCGTGACGCTCGGAGGGGTGCTCGCGTCGACCGTCAGCAGCACAGTTCCATTGCATCTGCTGCCCAATTCTCCTTTGCGAGGGTACAACTGGCAGCCGGAGGGTGAGGCATAGTGTTTCGCGGCCATAGTGTTTCGCGGCCGCAGAGCATGATGGCCGTTGTGGAGGGGCGATGGAGCGGTGTCTTTGTATGCGCAGAAAACCGAACCAACTTCTCACGCTCCTTGTGATCGCATTCGTTGTCAGACACATAATCTATTTATTTACCTTGCCACAAAAGAAGGACGTATAGACCGTCTGATAAATATTTCCTGCCACTTCGTGATTCCCGCGGTCGAGGGAGCTGCCATCCACCCTGGCTGGAGGGTAGTACTAACTGGTAGCGGGAATAATTCAGTGAAATCTTAACTTTTTGGCCAACCAAAACATAATGCATGACTGCCAAGTCGACTGCGGTGCCGCTCGAAGAGCCTCTCAAGCCTGCGCTTGTGTGCCAGTGGTCCGAACGAGCAAGGACATTATTCCGAGCGCCATATTGTAGTTATCACGACCCACAGTGTCAAATAGAAGTGTCGGGATAGCATTGTTATGGGACTATCTCAAATACAAAATCGCTACCTTACGTCACTTGGTCGACCGGTCGCGTGCAGTGCGACGGCGGATAAACCAGAAGGCAGGTGGGAGGGAGGGGGAGGTATCCTGTCAGAGATGGAGGATACAGAGTCAACGAGCATGGGCAATGGCGCTGCAGGGCTGGCCGGACAGGCCGGACAGTATCGCCGGGCGCGCCCCAGGTGGGATGCGAGTGCCGGATGCGGGGAGTTTGACGTGGACGACGGCCGAAATCTGCGCGGAAAGGGCTCGTTGGTGAGCAAACATCCAAATCGTGAACGCCGCGCCTCGCAAAGCGTACCTTTGCGCGCCCCACGAATGTACTTGCTAGATCAGCTGGCTTGATCCGTCTGCGGAATGCTCTGGTGTGAGCAAGAGCCCAAGGTCCTGTACCTGTGGAGAAGGTGGTGAGCTGAGGTTCACTTGGATCAGGAAAACGCGATACGCACCAATATCGGAAGGGATCCCTCTTCTGGAGGATCCCACTGTAGCTTATTGGCCCCGCATGGTGTAGGTTGAAGAGATCGCGCATCTGGCTTGCAGTGGGCAAGCCACCCATGTCGAGAACGATTTCGCTGTGGACATGCTCGGGGCATCTGCCCACTAATGTGTCGGAAATGAAAGGGGGATTGGGTGGGCGGCGTGATTTGCTCCAGTGCAACTGAGGTGTGAGGAGAGGGATCTGAAGCCTGAAGCTGAGCGGACAGGACGGGTCGCTTAAATAGGGCCTTCTTGACTTGGAGTGCTCGACAAGTGGCAGACGTAAGATGAGCAACATAACAAAGCGGAGTTGTCTCAAAAAGAACTGAATACAAAGCCAGATATCAAAAACGATTGTCACTCACTGGTGGCCATCCGCCAGAGCATTGTTATCAACGAAGACAAAGCGGGAAAGGGGGTTTCTATTCGCACAATCGGACGTTGACCCTTGCATTAAATTGAACGCGCCTTGTATATCATCGCAACTCCATCGTGTCTGCGGTCCGAGCTGCGTGGATACACAGATACTGTCGTGAAGTTGTATGCTATAGCCGAGGTAGGAATTCACGACTGGTCTCCAACGCCGGCGCCAAGAAAGCTGCGTGGCATATACAGCCTTCTAGGCTTGTGGAGTCATCATTACCTGCTTAAGTAGTTGCCTGTGGAATATCGAGCAGATTCGTGAGCTAACAATGCCCTTCGACCCCGTACGCAGAAGGCGACGGGGTTATACCTCTGGATGATGACGTGACGGTGTGCTGTTTGTCGTGAATGGGTCGTGCACTTTAATCATCCATGAAAATGACAGCAACTGGTCAGGTCATCGATGAGATGGATACAGGATGCAGTCTCAGAGCGGCTTGAAGGGGAGTTGTCAAAGGCATACTTGCCGTGAGCGCCAAGCACGAATAACGCCGGACAAACTCGGAGCAGAGGCCGGGCCGGTTTCGAAAGTTCAGACGCCCCTCGATATCCCAAGACTGGGGCTCTGCAACGCAACTTCAACGCTGTCTTCCGCCCAATCGCTAGCTTGTCCCATTGAACATCTTTCGTCTTCTCTCTCTGGCTGACAGTGTGTACGAGAAAAGCAATACATGCACCTCCAAACAAGGATCTAGCCCTCAGCACCTCCACTACCACCGTCGACCGAATGATCATCCGACAATAAGCTTTGTTAGGACGTTGGTCATTGGAGGTGGGCTGGGGCTGGTAAGTTATCCCCGTTTCATTCGTGTTCAGATATACATGTCTGAGGCGTGAATGTGGCTAAAAGTACACCTATGCCCCCGATCGCACCAACGCTAGGACCACATGCAAAGCGTGCGCAAGTTTGACTTTCGGCCTTCACGCGTCACGGCTTCCGCTCTCCCTGTACTGTCTCCCGGACGGCTTCTGAGTTCAAGCGCGAGCCGTTGACGCCTAGAGGTGCGTCTTTCCCTAGGTCTTCGAGTCAGCGGTCGTGATCCGACGAAATACCAATTGATGTACGGTAGATGGACACGGGTCCCTCCTCCTTTTTCGTCTGCTTTCCAGCGAGGTACATATACCCCAGCGTACCAACCACACCCACCACAGTGGCAATGGCCTGTCGCGACGAGCATCAACTCATAAGCATCCTGCTGTCGCCTGTTATTAAAGACACTGCCTCACCAGCGTACGGCCAGATCCCCTTGTCTGGATGCCTGATCCCGACGACATGGTGCTCGGTGGTTGTCAAAGGTCGATATCGAGGTGAGTAGTTTGATGTCGAGCTAGACCTGGTAGGAGGGGAACAGAGAATGTTGGGATATCGGGGTCGACAGTTTGAAAGGGAGGGATTTCGCCGTGACGTCATGTCCTGCTACATCACCGATCACCTCACGGAGCACTCCTCGCCATGTGAGAGATGCCTTGGCTCGTTGCAAGTTCAGTCTCGGTGCGTTTTACTTGCACAATCAGGCGACTAGGCCTCGTATCCGAATACATTTGGATAATTCCTTGCATACATAGTGCACGATGCGCTATGAACGGTGACCACTCGCCTCAGTCAGGATCAACCCCTACGTCCTCGACAAAGCGACTGTCGACCACGTATTCTTCCGGGATCAACGTGCCCTTCTCAAGGAGGGAGGGATCCATCCAGTCGAACCTTCCATCATTCTCCCAACCTTCACGCTTCATCCTGTCCACGAAAAGACGTCTCAGGAACGCATAGTCTGGCTCCTCAGTAAATCCCAGACCAGAGTAGTAGGAGTAGTATGTCTTGAACTCCTGCGAGTCGGAACACTGCGTCGCGACAAAGTCGCCCAAGGCGTTTCCAGCTTTCATCTCACGCGTGCGTTCCAACTTCGCTTTGTAGGTCGGGGCATAGATGCCTTGCCATGGGAGTTCCCCACAGTAGAACTCCAACAAGACGTAAAACAGAGCTTCGATGTCGTCTCTCCGACAAAGTTCTAGAAGGAGAGGTGGACGGTGAGAGTCAGAGCGAGAGATCGAGGTGATTGAGCACGTACCATAATGCCGATGTGCGGCAACGATAGCATACGGGACTGTACCCGTAGCACTACGGTCCGCAAGGTATGGAACGTGTTTTCTAGTGATCGGGTCCAGGTAGAGAGCTTCCAATGACCAAAATCGAAGAGATAGACGACATGGGCGCTGTCGCCCATGCCCATCGCGAAGTTGTGGGGCTTGATGTCTACAACAAGCAAGCCCCGAGAGTGCACGTACTCTATCCTGTCGAGCTTTTGAGGAACGCGAGACGTGCACGACAGAGAGAGAGACCGGATTCCAGTCAGCGCCACAATCGTTGCGAGAGGAACCATGGTGGACTCACCATCTGCAGAGCCAACATGGAGATGGTGCGCATTGAAAACTTGCGCCTGCAGAACTTGTGCAACGCCCCCAAGTTGGGACCGAGCTTATCTAGGACCAATGCGTAGTTTCCGGTTACCTTCCCCGCCCAGTGCACGTAAGGAAAGCCGACAGAGGGCTTGTCGAGAAGCTTGTAGACCGCAGCTTCGTAGGCCAAGGCAGGGGGATGGTTGGTTTCGTGTTCGACGTGAAGCCGCTCCGACTTGATGGCTACTTCGTCTCCAGTGAGCATGTTGAATGCTCTGGCAACATCGCCTTGGACCATTGGTTAGCTTTGGACTGTTGTGATCGGCCGAGGGTTTGTACGCACCTCCCGAACCTCGCCCGATGTAGTGCGTCGCCTGGTAGATACCACATACCGTGTAAGTCCAGATGTATTGTATCCCCATGCAATACTGAGCGGGCTGGGAGTGCTGGCTAGCTTCCTAGATGATGGATGTGTAGCGATCCAAGCCGGTCGAAGTTAAGTCGGGACTCAGAAGCTCCGAGTCTCGATAGGCGTCCCTTGTACACAAATAGAGCCAAATAAGTGCCCGCAACTTGGGCCGCGACCTGGGCCTCAAGCTCCAAGAGCCTCTATCAGCCTCTATCCCACCGTCCAGTTATTCAAGTATGTTATCACATTGTTCCAGGCAGTTATATTTTCTCTCGTGTGTAGCTGCAGCCATGTTCCCGGCGGGGCTGCATTTGGCAGCGTCAGTGACACACTCATCGTTCCGAGTGTTCGCCACTCATCACGAATTTGAAGGACAGCTAACGTCGGCACCGAAGACAGCAGAATTTCAAAATAATGTCCCGAATCGAATGTTATTTGATGCTATCAGTATCAACATGTGGAGTCTCCAATCCTTCATCCGCGTCGCGCACGACCTTTTCCCAGCATCTCGGGACTTCCGCAGTCGGCGGAAACGGTTGCAAGCAAAGTCTGGCGGCCCCGAGAAAGTAATGCCAGATTGGCTACCGTTTGACGGAGGCGACCCGTATGTTATTGGAGGCCGAAACGATCCGAAGACCTTCGTGTTCGAGTTTTTGCGAGACCCGTACCCGTATCCAGAGGGTCCGCCAACTATTTACGAGGAAATCAGGTTATACAAGCAGTATGTCCCCCACCTTTTATTTATGTCCACGATGTTGAGGCTGATCAGTACTAATACCGCAGACTCTGCAAGGATTACAAGTGGAAGGGTGCGCAAGAGGCTATCGATTGGGTGACGGATGTCCGGAAGGTACTGTCATCGTGCACTTCGCGAAACCCGTGTTTTACTCATAAACGACCGCAGCATGACTATTGGCAGGAAAACAGCGGGATGATGGCAAGCGAACCGACCACCACTCTCTCATTGTCGTCCCCGTTTGATGATCCGTTGTGGCGAGCGGATGCTCTGTCACTCATCCACAAGCGGTATCCTCCCACCGATCTAGAAGCTACTGACTACGATTCCGACCACGAGGATGAGTTTGTGCGACCATCATTTCCTCGCCTCACTCCCGAGTTCTTCAAGTTCGCCACAGATGCCCTCTCCCAGATCCTGACACCGGCTCCGTTCGGGGACGTCGAGCCCGCAATCACTGCCCTTGTGGACCGCGGTGTGAAGCTCATCTGCTTTCCTTCACATTCCACCACGACCATGCAGCACTTGCGACCCGTGCTGCCTGCAGCATTCCACAAGCACGTCGAGCTCGCCCCCCTCACGACGCCGGTGCACTTTGCGGCTGGAAAGCGGCCTTGGTGGAAGATATACGGCAAGTGCAAGGAGGTTGCGCCGGATGTCGAGGAGGAGATCCTCATCGTGAGCGCGGGGGTGGGCCGAGTCCTCCTTCCTGCACTCGGGCGCGGGTACGTGACAGCGCTGCTGAAGCGGCCCGACAGCCTCGAGAGTCATGTCGATTTTGTCGTTGAAGAGCGCCCGGAGCACAATCCTGTTCCCTTGATGACGGTGCCAGGGCTCATGGAACTTTGTGCAGCGTTGGAGATGTTGTGATCCACCGGTCCTGTTGGGTGTTTGCATTGCTCATGTATCTCGTGTCATTGTAGCATACATGTTGTTGTCTACATTCATTTTGTATGTCGCTGCATTGTAGGCGGTACGAGCATTAGACTGACTGGACCGATCGGAGGGCGGATGTGAAAGCGCCCATCCTGAGTACTCCGACTGTGGCCCTCCACCACTCACCTTCGTACCATGACCGTCGTCCTGAGGTGCTCGTTTCTCCTCGGACGTCTTGCTGACGACAAGCATGCCGCATACTTTTGTTCCTCTGCAGCTGGACCCACAACGAACTGCTTACTGGCTTCCTCAACCCAGCCAGGAAGCTGTTGCGAAGATCCCTGTGAAATCGTTCTAGGCTCTCCACGTCAACTGGGATGGCAACGAGGACGACTACGCCCCTGGCTTCCTCTGTGCAATCTCTTCAAAGCCGTCCCCCTTTCCTCTTGCCAACTCGTCGCTTACACTCGGACCGAAGGTGGCGGAGGACACTGACATGCTGTGGGAGGAGTCGACGGCTCTGACGACTGAGGAACACATCGCAACGGAAGATGAGCTTGCTCGCCATCCCTTGTATCTTCATGCTACTCCAACTATCCCCATCAACATTTATTGTCGCCCACCTATGAAATGAATCCACTATCATCTCAATACATAGAGTCTCAAATACTTTATACGAACTGCTCACAAGCTTCTGCCTCTCGCTTGGGACCTACACCGGCGGAGTAAACTGTTGCGTGCAAGGTCGGGTGGTTCAGAACGTGTACGGGACGGGTGGTCACTTTATTATGGCGGCGAGGCGTACATTATCGGAGGACGGAACGATCCAAAAACGTTTGTCTTCAAATTCCTGGAGGAACCGTTCCCAACCCTAGAGGGACCGCCCACGATCTACGAAGAGATCAAGCTATACAGACAGTTGAGTGTTCCATTCTCTCTCATCTCCCGTTCGACTACCATGTTGATACTCGCATATTCTGTGCAGGGTCTGCGAGGACTACAAGTGGGCGGGTGCTGAGAGCGCGATTGATTGGGTAACCAGTGTGCAGAAGGTGCTCAACTCAAACTAGTTTTCGCGCGTTCAGTCCATTCACAAAACGTTTTACTAGCACCCACCGCAGGTATCGCTAGAATGTGTCAGCACTCCAGGTGTGGTGGATTCCGGTCGTCCGCGATTTCCGCGGGAAGCCGATCCGTCATGGCGAGGAGATGCTTTGTTGCTCCTCTCTAAACGCTACCCTTCTCTGGATCCAGAGCCTGTTGACTATAATTCTGATACGGTGTCTAAATTAGTGACGCACTCATTCCCCAGGCTCCCCTTTGAATATTCACCTGTGATCTCGTCAATGCGGATTCGTATCGTGGTTTTTGATATTTTTGGCGTTATCCTGGTGCGCACGCTTCTCTCAGTCCTTCTTCAATCCGTCGTCGCTCACTGATGTCCAACAGGATAGAGAAGGAGCGATGAGGGAGGCTTTGACCCCTTGGACGCTGGTGTGTGGTCGCACGACAGATGCGACACAGGCTATACCTCGAATCCGAAGCCCTAATCAATCACTCCTCTGCCACACAACCCATGTCTCTCGCCTGCATAGTTCACTCCGCGCTCTTAGAGTTATCCAAGAGGCTCGGCCTCCATATCTCCCCGCGCTCGTCTCTCTTCTCCGATGTGACCATGCCACATATACTCGTCCCCCCCCCCCCTTCCCGGATGTCGAGCCCGCGATCTCTGCCCTTGTGGACTGCGGTGTCAAGCTCATCTGCTTCCAGCCCCATTCCAGCACGACGATGGGACATTACGAGCGCGTGCTGCCGCGCGCATTCCGGGAGCACGTTGCACTGGCCCCTCTTCCGATTCCAGTGCACTTTGCCGTGCGCGGTGACCCGTGGTGGCGAATGTACGCCAAGCGCAAGGAGGTCGCGCTGGATGTCCGCTACGAGGAGATCCTCATCCTGAGTGCAGGGATGGGGCGGGTCTTGGTCCCAGCGATTGACCACGAATGCGCAATGGCGCTGTTGAAGCGCTGTGATGGCCTCGAGCGGAATGTGGACTTCGTCATTGGAGAGCGTCCTGAGCATGTGCCTACCCCGTCGATGACGGTGCGAGGGCTGATGGAACTTTGTGGGGTACTCGATTCGCTGTGATCTCATCTGTTTCGTCCTATTGGTTGCTTTTATGTTTCGCGCACGTTTTGTCTGTCTCACTGTTGTTTTGTTTATAGTCGGCGGTGGTACTTACTGCAACTCATGTAGCTCAAATTGACTGAACTTCTGTATCCTTTGTCAAGCTGTATAGCCACCTTCCCATCCACTCCATCGGAAGAGACTGGACAATGTCCGTTCAGTACGACGTCCATGCATCTCATCTTCCACCGCCCGCACCCGGCTGCACTGGCCTCCGAATCTCACTGCCATCCAGTCACTTGCTCCAGACGATCAAAGTTAGCACTCCGTTTCACCGTTTCACCGTCGCACAAGCACCCATCCCTGTTTGAAGACTCTTGTCCTCGGCAGCCTCCACTCCGTCGGGTAGAAGATCCACTCTGCGCTGATTCCGGAGGGAAGCCATGGCATACAAGGTTGCAGTTCCTCCCTCAACGCCAGAAGCTGGAGATGACGTGTTCCGTGAACAGGGACCTTGTCCACACGATGGGCAACCCCGCGGCCCCGTGCTTGCGCATCTTGAAGAATTCATGTGTCCCATTTTTCCCCGTCCACAGGGCAACTCCCCGCCAGTCCTCTTGCTCCACTCAAGACTTCAAAGTTTTACCCACAAGCACGTTCTCAAAAATTCACATATGGTAGACATCCCCGCTCTATTCGTGCAGATTTTACAAAGCTTCGGTGCAAGTCGCTCACCATGACGCAAGGCTCTTCTACGATTCGAATATTGCGTGGTCCGCAGGATCGTCGTGCGACCCTGTGCCGAGCCACGCATGCATGAAAAACTCGATGAGCAGACATAAGTCCGAAAACGAGCCCTCCCGGAGCGTGAAAACATACCGCCTGGCTCATTTTGCTGCTTCCCTTGCCCTGGATTGCGTCGACTCACCACTCTATGATCGTCGATTGGCGGCGGATGTGACACTCTGCCATGACACGAGGGGTGACGTTCACGGCAGCGAACCCCTACAGTGATGTCTAGCCCAGGAGTGTGAAGATTGTACGGCAGAGAGCGCGTTGCGAGGCCCGGGTTCGAGCTCAGCAGAAGAAAGCGCGCTCGGGTCGCTCAATTGGAGCCCTCGATGGGCGCGAGCCTGTCTCGCGCTGACTGGTATGGGAGCGCGCGGCCCCCTCCTGAGGCTGGACGCGGACGCAGCCGCTCCTTTTTGAATACGACGGGTGGTTCGGAGCTAACCACCTCGGCAATGGGAGAGCAGACATAATCGTGCAGGAACCCCATAATGGCCCATGGAGAGCTGGCGGGTGGAGTAGGAGTATGTGTCCGGGTATATGTGTGTGCGTCGTTTGTATTTACCGTGTGTTTGACATGGTTAGATAGATGATCATCCTTGTGATATGTCGTGTCGGCGCTCAGCCTTTACAGAAAGACAGGATGTGCCAGCTTACCACCCGGTTGCGCGTGCAGTGATTGTCCCGGCCCCCCTTGCCCACTGACTGCGTGTCGGTCCGGGCCGGGACCGAATGGGCGCTTGAAATTTCACAGCTTTCGAATTCGCTCAAGCGAGTCGTTTATTGCCTGTGTCCCCACTTGAACCATGTCCGACACATCCGAGTCCTGTACTAATGTTTGCAGTTTCATTTAGAGCTTGGTGATTCACCCTAATCACGAAAGTTTCAACTATGCCTCCCCACAGATGCACTACCAGTGGCTCGTTCGCCTGAGGCTCCCCATCAGGACACGAAAAGCGTGTAAACAACGTGAAGCTGCTTCTGAGGTCCAGATCAGTCTCGGGGCAGCCAGGTCCCGCTTGTTCCATCCTCTCTTCTTCACACAGCTCATTGTTACCTCCTGCAGTCATTTGCTTGTGAGGGATCGTCGTGTCAGATGACCGCGTGTGTCCCTCAATTCACGGCGAGCAAATAGCCGACGAGCTCTATCCCCACTGGCAAGACGTGGGCAGGTCTACAGTACAGATCAAGGCCGGTAGAAGCATTCTCGAACCCGATCGTGAGGCCGCTCTCGAATCTGCGTGACTGATCTCGTGAAACGTCATAGCCACTTCCCGGTATACATTCCTTCTCCAGTCCTCGCAGAAGCGCTTATATTACACATCACGCCTGACTTTTCAATTAGGAATGGTCAGGTCCTTGAGGCAAGTAGTACGTGTACCTGCATAATCACAAAGTTCATGCATAGCTGACTGTCACAATACACTCATCAGACGGACATAGGGATTTGCACAACTTAAGGCGTTCCCCGCTTTAGCGGTCACCCTAGCGTTCTAAAAGTTCAGAACTTCTAAGGCAGTAAGTAACAACGGCCGACAAATTTCCGCGGCTATCGCCCCTCGGCAAGTCTCTCGCTTGTCACGCGGCTCTTCGAGGTCCTTTGCCTGCCTCAATTGGTCCGCCGCGCTCACAGTGATGCGGTTTTAGCCCAGCCGCTCTCATTGAC
Source organism: Ganoderma meredithae (assembly GCA_022814645.1). Classification (NCBI taxonomy): domain Eukaryota; kingdom Fungi; phylum Basidiomycota; class Agaricomycetes; order Polyporales; family Polyporaceae; genus Ganoderma; species Ganoderma meredithae. The sequence continues at coordinate 12,115 of JAKLMY010000153.1, forward strand.
TTTTACCCTCCAGTCATCCCTACCGGCGGCCCGGGGGTGCATTCTCCAGTGCGCTCCCATGTGCCTCGTCTTCGGTGACGTTTTCTGGGACAGTCAAGTCCACCACTCGTCGCACAGCCCGGCTCAGGCGGACATTAGTCGCAATGCATTAGCTGGCTGTGCTTCTTTCGAATATCGCTTGGGAGGTGCGTCCCTCGCATATAACATGCTTCGTCTCTTTGCCGAGCTCCACCTTCTCCTCGCCTTCAAGCCCCATCTCACGGCATCGGTATCGCGGGACTTGAGCTTCACGACAATGATCAGCTCTCTGCTGCAAGGCGCGGGCATATGCTTCGTGACGTGGTTCCTCTGGAAGTACTTCCGGCAGGTAGTCGTGAAATCCCCCCTGGACAACCTTCCCGGGCCTCCTGCCGAGTCGTTCCTCTACGGTAAGTGAACCCCAATATGCGACTGACAGCAGATTTAAACGTGCGGTCACAGGAAATCTTCGGCAAATCCTTGACAAGAACGGTTGGGCCTTCATGAAGAGTTTGGAATCGTATAATGGTGTCGCGAAGTTGCACGGCCCTCTTGGTGTACGCACTTCACTCAAACTGCTCCGGGAGATGATAGCTGACCTTCCATGTCACAGCATCGGATGCTGTTTGTCTTCGACCCGACCGCTCTGCACAACATTATCGTCAAGGATCAATACATCTACGAAGAAGCTGTGTTCTTCATCCAGTATGCGTTCCGTAGTTCTCCTCGTTTGTTGCCTGGAGCTGACTGGAATCAGGTCCAACCGGCTTCATTTCGGGCCCGGCCTGCTCGGAACCCTTGGTCAGTATTCAAACGTCGCCCACACGATCCGATGTCATTATTCCTTGCATTCCTCACTTCCGTTGCTACAGGCGACCACCACCGCAAGCAACGGAAGCTCCTCAACCCGGTCTTCTCGATCGCCCACATGCGCCGCATGATTCCCATCTTCAACGACGTCGGCCACAAGGTGCGCGCCCGTTCCGTCATCCGTCCTGCGAGACCGTCGTTTACCTTGCCCGGCGCGCTACCACAGCTCCAGGCAGCGATCGAGTCGCGCGTTCCGGCGGATGGCACCTTCGCCGAGCTCGACATGCTCACCTGGATGGCGCGCACCGCGCTCGAGCTGATCGGCCAGGCCGGGCTCGGGTACTCCTTCGACCCGCTCGTCGCGGACAAGCCCGACGACTTCGCCGTCGCCGTCAAGGCCTTCTCGTGCGCCCTCCCTCCTTTCATCCTACGCCCTCTCCTTTTGTAACTAACAGTGACACTGTCAGCCCGGCGGTCCTGAACATCACGCTGCTGCGGCGCCTGTTGCCGTACGTCGCGGAGCTGGGCACGCCCGCGTTCCGCCGGTGGGTGCTCGACCGGCTCCCACACAAGTCAGTGCAGGAGCTCAAGTCGATCGTCGACATCATGCACGAGCGCTCCGTCGCGATCTACCGGGCGAAGAAGGCCGCGCTCGAGGCAGGCGACGACTCCGTCGCGCAGCAGGTCGGCGAGGGCAGGGACATCATGAGCATCCTCCGTGAGTCGCTTGATCTGGGATTGTGCGGCACTACTAGTACTGGGGGAAGGCGCGCTGACGGTGATGGGGTGTGGTTTGCTTTCGGCTTTGTATTTGACCTTCAGTGCGGGCAAACATGGCTGCGTCGGAGGGGGACAGGTTGCCGGAGAGCGAGCTAATCGGGCAGATGTCGTAAGTGGCGCCTGTGTTGTTTGCTCTGTGCGCACCACTTAGTGCGGAGCTAATCCACTCCGGCGCATACAGGACGTTCATCTTCGCGGGCATGGACACGACGTCCAACGCGCTCTCGATCACGCTGTCGCTCCTCTGCGAGCACCAGGACGTCCAGGCGAAGCTGCGCAACGAGATCCTGGAGGCGTCGAAGAGCGAGGACCTCGAGCACGACGCGCTCGTGTCCCTCCCGTACCTCGACGCCGTCTGCCGCGAGACGCTAAGGCTGTGAGTGCCGCCCTCCGTTGTGACAGTCGATCTACGCACTGCATCACTGACGATCCCGCCGGCAATGGTAGGCACGCGCCTGTGGTGCAGGTGTTCCGGGAGTGAGTGTCATGTGGTTTGTTTGCTGCTGCGCGCAGGTGCTGACGCTGGACCCGGAACGAAGGACCCGCCAGGACGCCGTCCTCCCTCTGTCGCAACCCGTGCGTGGGGTGGACGGGAAGCTGATGCAGGAGATCTTCGTCCCGAAGGACACGACTGTCTCTGTCGGTTTGCTCGCGTCGAACCGCAACAAGGCAATCTGGGGCGAGGACGCCGAGGAGTGGAAGCCCGAGCGCTGGCTGTCGCCGCTGCCTGAGAGCGTTGGCGATGCGCACGTACCTGGCATTTACTCGAACCTGTACGTCGAACTTCAGTTCCATTATGGCCTGTGTTTGGATGTTAGAGATCGACTGACCGACGCTCTGCCTTGGGACTAGGATGACGTTCCTCGGAGGCGGCCGCGCGTGCATGTAAGTCCATGTTGCCCTTCTGCTTGCTCGTCCTTGCATAGCCACAGTATGAATGGAACGGCGCTGATGACTTTTATCTACAGCGGCTTTAAATTCTCGCAGCTTGAGATGAGTATGTGTCTTCCGGTACCCTTCTTTGCGTGACAGTTTCTGACTCGTTTGTCCCGCAGAGGTCGTTCTGTGCCTGCTGCTGTCTAAGTTTACCTTCGCCCCTTCGGACAAGAAGATCACCTGGAATATGTCTGGGGTCCGTTTCCCGACGGTCGGCAGCAGCATGAAGCCTTCGTTGCCGATGAAGGTTGGGCTTTACAAGGGCCCTATCCCTGCTTGAACGATGGCCGCTCTCGCTTTCCATTCATGGGGATCCAACTCGTCGATCCAGCCACACATTAACTCATTCCTAGCACGATGCTTCCTCGATGCTCGCTACCAATGGTATATATTGAATCCTGCTGCTGTAGCGTCGCGCCACCCAGAGGCAGACATCTAATATTTGGACTCTTATGCCACATCCGATCTCGTGTGATGTACTGACAACCGGATAAAGGAATCTATTCTATGACGGATCAAGACCCATGTCCTCAACGAAGCGAGAGTCCACTACGTATTCCTCAGGTATCAGAGTACCCTTCTCAAGCTGGGACGGGTCCATCCAGTCGAGCTTTGCGTCATTATTCCATCCCTCAGCCTTCATCCTGCCGGCAAACAGGCCTTTCAAGTACGCGTAATCCGGCTCCTGTGTAAACTTCAGGCTGGCGTAATGCGAGTAGTAAGCCTGAAACTCGGGCGGGCAATGGGCGGCGACGAAGTCACGGAAAGCTGAGCCAGCTTTCATATCGCGCGTGCATTCCAACTTGGCTTTGTAGCTCGGAGCGTATATCTCCTGCCACGGGAGCGGCCCACAGTAGAACTCAACCAAGACGTAGAAGAGCGCTTCGATGTCGTCCCTTCTGCAGAGCTCTAGAAACCCGTGTGTCGTTCATCAGCTTCCAATTTGGCTGTCGACAAGAACGGCATGAGTAAAGGCTGTTTACCATGGTGTTTGTGCGCAGCTATGCTAGCATACACCGCCGTCCCGTCGCACTCCGATTCACGACATATGGATGGTGCTTGCCTGTGGCCGGGTCGAGATACAGTTTGGAATGGCCGAAGTCGAAGAGGTACACAACGTGCGCCTTGTCCCCCATGCCAACGGCGAAGTTATGAGGTTTGATGACCACTACGAGCAGTCCACGAGAATGCACATATTCAATTCTAGCAAGCTATCGAAATCGGTCCAGTCCGTCAACCAACCTCGCCACAGTCCTAGAGGAAGCGCAGCAAGAGCAGCTTACCAGTTGTTGCGCTAGTATTGCACACTGTGCACGGCGAGAACTTGCACCTGCAGAATTTGAAGAGCGATGCCAAGTTCGGCCCAAGCCTCTCGTGTATCAGGACGTAGTTTTCGTGATCTTTTCCAGCCCATAACAGTGATGGAAAGCCTACAGAGTGTTTCCCGAGCAGCTTATAGATGGCGGACTCATAAGCCAACGCTGGAGGGTGGCTGGTGTCGTGGTCTACGTGAAGCGGCTCCATCTTGATAGCCACTTCATCTCCAGTCAGCGTATTGAAGGCTCGAGTGGCATCCCCTGCAGTGGCGCATTAGTAGCGTTGGAAGCCACTGCTGCACGGCGTCGCCACTCTGAGCTTACCGCCTGCACCTCCGCCTATGCAGTGGGTGACCTGGTGTAGGCCTATATATGTATATATCCCTCCAAATCGACCATATATCGTATCAGGATGGCAGTGGCAGATCGACAAGGAACGGTAAACACAATACGTCGTCGAGCGGGGGGCATAATCATGATAATGCTGAATCGCAGACGCTGAAGCGGGCTACGGCTCAAACATGTGCAAACAAATCCCGGCCAATGCCGGGACGTCCAACAGCCAAGCGCTGACGCTTGAAGGTTTGTCAAACCGCTTCGTCCAGCAAGTAATTCACGTCCGACCATCGTCTTATCTGTCTGCTGCCGCCTGTATCCTCCTGTGGCTAAATGCCCCATTTATTTGTACCCCTCAAATTCAATCCTAAGCTCACTGCATACTGGCTCCCGCCGTCTGGACAACTCGCTCCTGCCAAAATACATGTCACATCGTTTTGGGCTCTCCGGACGAACTGGTCTGATGACGAGAGCGACGAAGCACCAGGTTGTATCTTCGTCATCTCTTTCGATCCGTCACCTTTCCCGCTCGAGAACGCGTCGCTTACCCTAGGGCCAAAGTTCGCCAGGAACACCGGAGCATGTTGGAACAACGCCACTGCATTGCGGACAACTAAACCCATTAGGACCTTTGAGGAGGAGCATATGCCACTCCCGCTATACCTACACACCGTGCCCATGCTCTCTCTCATGCCGTGGACGCTTGTGAGCGGGTGCTGGAAAACCGCTGCCCAGCTCACAAGAATCTACATGGAACGCGAGGCTCTCTTCATTAATTACCACTCCTCCACGACGCCGATATCCCTTGCCCGTATCGTTCACTCCGCGCTCACGGAGGTCTCCGAGCGGCTCGACCTCCGAATATCTCCCCATTCAGCCATGTTCGATGACGCCATGACGCGCATCCTCGCTCCAACGTTGTTCCCAGATGTCGAGCCCGCGGTCACAGCGCTGGCGGCCCGCGGTATCAGGCTGGTCTGTTTCCCACCGCACTCGCTCACGACCACGGCGCACTACAAATCCAGGCTACCACACGCGTTCCTCGACCGTGTCTCGTTCTCCCCCATCGCGGCGCCGGTACACACCGAAGCACCCCGAGAGATGTTCCGCAGCATATACGACGAACATACCTCTCGACTCCGAATGTCACCGTATCCCGAGCTCCAGTCGGATTGAGACTCGGGGATCCTGGTTGTGAGCACCGGGGTCGGGCGGATCCTCGCCCCCGCGATCAGGGGAAAACTCGTCACCGCGTTCCTGACGCGCTCTGAGAGCGTAGAGGCGAACGTCGACTTCTGCATCGGGCGAAAACCGGGGGATAATCCTGATCCGCTGCTGGTCGTCGACGGTCTGATGGAGCTGTGCGCTGCGTTCAAAGCCTGAACGACGCCTGAGTTCTTCTGCTTTAAGCTTGGCATCGATTGGTGCGGGTTTAACTCAGTCCCCCGTGCTGGCTGCGTTTTGCTTTGTAGCCTGCATTCGCTGTACGGGTTCGGCTCAAGATACGTGTATGGAAGCTAATATCACTATACCCACGAGCGCTCACCGTCGCTCTTTCGTCCTCGACTCCTCCTACTCGCTATCTTTTGCTATGCGCTCTACTTCTGCTGTTCTGCATCTCTCCCTTTCCGCAATTCAAAAGTGATATCGCTGCCCCAGTACTGTCACGAACGTCCAAGAACGAGAATTTCAGCATTCGGGCGGATTGACAGCCTGGGCGGCTGGCCAGGGCTAACCTCGGTCCGTCAATGCATCCGAGTCGGCAAACGCCGCTCCGTCGAAGCCAGAGCTTGACGCGTCAGTGACACAACAGCCTAAGCCTTCTCACAACCACCACCACCACACAACGGTGAGTACAACTTGGCAAAGCTCAAGTTTCCATCTGACTCGCTTTCAAATGAGAACAAAACATGGACTTCGCTGGAAGTGTGACTCGCCAACGGTCTTTGCATGGCTCACCACTCGACTCTGCCTGTGGCCCGGCCGAGCATAAGGTAAATAAACCGCATTTATATCATTCATATATTGACATCAGTCGTTTCTCCATAGGAAGGGCGCATTACAGAGTTCACCGATGAAGAAAATGCAAAAGTCTGGAAGGATGCTGCGAAAGCGGTTCAAACATATCATGACGAATTGGTCGAGCAATGGCAAAAAGCCATGGACACGCTCTTGGTTTACGTGAGCATTTCCCCGTATATCACAATTTCCATAACTAACGCGACCAATGAATCTCTTGTGGCCCGCAAGGCTGGTTTATTTTCTGCCGTGTTGACCGCCTTCAATGTCCAGTCATATCCGCTTCTTCAACCTGCACCCACCGACCCCGCCCTAGCGGTCTTACAGCAGATATCCGCCCAGCTAAATAGCTTCACCGTCAATCCATCCTTCATCAATTCCACTCAGCCTGCCGGCTCACTAGCTCAACTTCAACCCCCGCTCCGTGCCCCATTATCAGCCATATGGATTAACGCTCTATGGTTCTCAAGCCTGGTATTCAGCCTCGCATCTGCTTCTATCGCGCTCATAGTAAAACAATGGCTCCATGAAGTATCTAGCGGGCTGTCCGGAACATCTCGCGAAACCGCGCGTCTCCGGCAGCACCGGCTCAACAGCCTGGTCAAATGGAAAGTCGGCACGATCGTCCTCGTTCCTTCAGTATTCCTGCAGGTCGCACTCATCCTCTTCCTGTCCGGGCTCCTCATACTGCTCTGTACTATACACGAAACCGTCGCCATCGTAGCCTCTGTCCTCATCGGCGCGCTGTTCCTCTTCTTCACCGTCGTGACCGCTCTCCCCATGTTCCAGTGGGACTGCTGCTACCGGTCTCCCCAGGCCCGCGGCGCGTTCTTCCTCGTGCGCACCGTCTGGAATGGCGCGATCCTGTTTATGCTGAGGACCGTGGCCTCGCTCTGCCTGGCGATCACAGACGGCCGAATGTACGGACGGTCACTCCTCCTGCGCCGGCTCGCCAACGGGCTCTTCGCGTTCTGCATCAGCGCCACCAATATCCTTCCTCGAATGCCGACGTGGCACGGTGCGGAGCAGACGGAGGTCGCGCGCGACACGGGACTCCTCGACCGCCACATCGCGATGACGGCGTACACGATCACCTTCGCGACCCGCCACCTCGAAACCCTGCCCGTCGTGCTGTCGGACCTCCCCTGCGAGCAGGTTGCGTGGTGCTTCCACGACGTCTACCAGGCCTGGTGTCAGCTGTGGGGGCTCATGGATATCGAGGCGCCCTCGCGGCGGCTCAAAGAGACTCTCTTCTCCCGCTCCTTGTATTGCGCTCTCCGGAAGATGCTGTCCGTGGACTACGAGACGAGGGAGCGCATCGGGGACGACTGGTTGCACGTCCCGGGACGCTTCCTCTGGGGCGCTGAAGACTTCCTTCCTCGCTCGGACGAGTGCTTGTCGACGCTTGTGCAACTCTCTGCTGGGGACTCGGCTCTCGCCAGGCGAGCATGGACACTCCTGGATCGCTGCTTCTTGGACGAAAACAGCCCTGCGATCGACTTTTCGATCACCTCAGACACCGTCCAAAATAGTACGTCGTTCGTGTTGCGCATTTATCCCCAATCTGACTAGCCATTTCAGTGTTTGCTATGTGCAGATGGCACGCCGACCGGTGGAATGTGCACCACCCAGAATCGCCTCCGCTTCAGCTCAGCGCTTCGCGACTGCTCCTGGTCGGCATACGCCAAATATTAATCGACAATTCTGGTGTATCCTTGGAGCATGAGGCACAGATCCTCGACGAAACACATAACTATCTTTCCTTCCTCAGGAACAAAATTTCCACTATTGACTGGGAACGTTGGCGGCCGAAAAATCCTTGGGACCTGGCGTGGTGGATGCGCGATGATCTTCTCGGCCCCCTTCTTGTCTTATGTCGGGACGTCCCAATGGCTTGCGAGGTTGTCCCGAACGATTTGCTCACTGTAATCCGACAGAGTTTGGCACTCCTGGACCCTCTCTGTACGGAAGCTCTGGAATCCGAATTCCAGTCTGAAGGCGACACTGTTGATCACAATATCATGATGGAAGCCTTGATGTTTGAGATACGTCAGTATAGACACCGAAAAGCACAAGCGGTGAGTCCATAGGACGCTGCCTATGTTTCTCAGCCTCTTGCACTCACCCCACTCCTTCCAGATTCCCTGCTTCTTTACGCAACAGCCTCCTGTCCTGCTATTTTAGTGGCAGTTCTTCCTCTCATCAGTTTCACTTCACAGATGGTCATACCTAGGACACGGGGACCAACATATAGAGACCTAGGGCCTAGAGCCGACTCGCGGCACCAGTCATCCTGTCCTGGCTTCGACAACTTCGCTGCCCCTGTCGTACGTAAACTTCCAACCCCCCGCCCCTTCCCATCCCTCGACAAACCTTTTATTGTCGTCGATGCCCTCATCGCCACATGGTCATCGACGGTGACATTTGATCCGCTTCCACACGCTCTGCGCTGAAGAGCGGCCGCACCGGTACATGGGATCTTCCACGTTCTTTCACGACCCCGGCGCCTCCGAAGCGCGTTGCACCTCAATCCTCCAGTATACCATGGGATTGATGCTGCTGCATACCGTAAGTCCCACACTGAGCAATTTACTCGTACCGCCATCCACGTTGCTCCGCAAGAGGAAGAAATTCCCGCCGTTCTGCGAGCGGAATCGCAGTCAGACTTCCGCTGGCGAACTTCCGAAAGACACACGATAACGAAACCACCGAAAATCAACTTGCCAGCTTCACAGTGATGACCGACCACCTGTCTGCCGCCGGCTCGGACCCTCGTTGATACCCAGCGCAAAGGTTTTCAAGTCTTGGCTGAATTGGGTGAGCACGATAGTCTTGCGACAACACACCAACGAGGCCTCATATACCTAGCATCTAGGAGAGAGCAAGGGGGCGTAGTGGAAGCAGTGGGCGCCTCACCTCCATCGGCAGGAATGCTCCCGGGTCCTTCCGAATGGCCCGCGTAGCACTGCGTCCGAGAGTGGTGTCCGCATCCGTCTGAAACTCGAACTGGAATGGAAGCCTAATAGCCCTCAGGCTCAGCCTATGTTTGCGGTCGGCATTTAGTTGATAGCTCCTACGTCCAGTGCGCCCTTGCTGCTAATGGTAAGCCTGAATTCTGCACTTGTGACATCCGATCTCGGAACACTGACAAAAACTCAGTCGTTCCGGGACCGCCATTGTTGCTAGGCCCCCATGCCTTCCCCTCATTCTCGTATTTGAGACATGCAGCCGTACTCGGCGGGAAAAAGGTGCAGTGTTCTCCCGTGCATGATTCTCCCGTACCTTGCTCAACTGACCCTTAAGAGCAGCCTCCCTTCCTGTATCGCTCGTCGCACTGTGCCTCCTTTCGTCCCCCCCCTCTTCAATACCCAGAACCCCAGATGCATCATTGGGTTTGTCTCATCGGAGCTATAGGAACCGCCTTCATCTTCCATGGCGCCGTTGCGTGCAACATCTTGCTCAGTAACGACGATGGATGGGCTGGAGCCCTCATCCGCGCTCAGCGTGATTCGCTGGTTGCCGCGGACTTCAACGTTTGTCGTCCTCGACTCTCTTTTCCACCAAGTAGTGTAGTCATGTCACATCAACATCAACCGTAATAGGTAATTTTGTCTGCACCAGCTCAGGATGTGTCTGCACGTGGAGCTTCCAGTACGCCCCCGCAGCCGTTGACCAAGCCATGCCAATTCAATTCCTGTCCCACCGGATCTCCTGCTGAGGGCTTCAATGTCCGTGATCGTGGGTCTCAAATGGTCCGTTCTCGTACTCCTTGGAGCTAATGACGTGGGTGCTGCAACCGATAGCGAGGTTAAACTACGTCAATTCTTTCGCGTAAGATATTTCTGTGAGGATAGAAGGGCGTGAGGCTGATGTCTCTGTCAAAGAGTCGATGCTGTCCGCTACGGAATACAAACCCTATCCCCCAAATTCTTCTGTGCTCCTCCAGAATTTGTAATCAGCGGTCCCAACACGGGAGGCATGGACAAAAGGGCTCCCTCGAAGTTGGCCCACACATATCCCATCTTTCACCGATTTTTTGGGCATTGGCACCCCTGGCGCCTCGGCCATGTACGTATCCATACTTTGCTTTCGCCAGAACCGTTGAACATCGTTACTTACCATCTCAAAAGCGCCGTAGCCTGCGAAGCGGTCAAAGAAGGAGTCCCCGCCGTCAAGGTCTCTTACACCACCCTCGCCGCACTCTCGCAACACCCTCTCCTCTCTCCTCTACGCGGATCTCTCCACCAACTTAACCCGTGCCCTCGTCTACCCTATCCCGCGTCCGATCCTCCCCGCTGGTGTTTTCCTACGGGTCAACTACGCAGAGACGACGGTCTCAGAGGCCGGTCGGCCGACGGGAGACTGCACTGCGCCGAACGAAGTGGGTGCTGACGCGCCAGCAACCTGGGAACGCAGTCTCGACCGTCGAGGCCTGTGGAAGCAAGCGCCTGCCCGTCGACGGGACGGTAGTGAACGGGAGGTGCTACGCGGTCGTCACGGTGCTCAATGCGACGACGGGACTGGATGTGAGCGCGGGCGTGCAGAAGGAGGTCCTAGACAGGCTTGCCCCGAGTGGGTTGCTGTCGTGCTTCCAAGGATGAGCATCGCGATGTCGTCGCTGAAATCAGGCCTGCGGGTCGTCATCCAAGTCGGGCGGAAGGGAGGGGGAGGGAGTGACTGAATATCCCAAATATATGCGCACCCTTGTGTTCGACCATACAGAGAATGCTCCCGCGAAAAGAAAATTAATATCGATTTGACTTGCAAACACCCTGCAACCACTGACACCACTTCCACGAATCGCTAGACGTGATCCTATGCATAATCTGCGCTTCGCGCGTGCTATGCATCTCCATAAACATCTGACAATGGACCAGGGATACACAGCACCGCGCTTGCAAGCACCGCCCCAGTCAGGATCTCCGTCAGCACAGAACGCGTCGCTTTCAGGGTCATGCTGGCAGTGTATCATAACGGCAACCTCAAGAAGCCACTTGGATGTGTGGTATCGTCAGCAAGTTGTCGCAGCGGGTACACAGGCAGAAAGACACTTCGAACTGCTGGTTCACGGTCCGACGCCACGGGTCTACGAGTCGTGGGGTGATATTTGGAGGGCGGATTGGCGCGTAGAACGGCTTGGTATGAGATTACTCGCTCTAAAGTTTGGATGCCGGAAATGTTTTAGTTGAGGGGTAACGTGTGGGGTTACGATCATCTACGCTGGACTTCCGACTTCACCCAACCGTCTCGTGCGTTACTGCATGTGTACTTCATAATGGGCTCTATTCAAACAAAGAAGGTCATAAGGGATACAATCAAGGTAAAAGGGGGTATCGCGAACCATCGCGGTATTCTACACATCTACCCAGAGTGCGTTCAGATTGATCAAACTGGATATTTGCAGTATGAATGCTACACGCCACCTTTCAATCAGAGCATTCACAATTCAAGCGACTCGACGACTTCGGAGTGGCCAGACTCCGAGCGTTCATCGCTCACAACCGGCGCGGTCGGGTCCGCGCTGACCTTCGTGCAGATCCATGTCGACGCATACATATTCACCCTAAATTCCCCGCATGCAGCCTAAGTTACCTGGAAGGGAACTTACGAAGAAACGAAGAAGCTAACCTGTCAATACACTTCCCAGCGGTGCGCGCAGCGACACGCTGGCACTTGAAGCCCTGCGCAGTGAAGTTCGCGATGTACCACGGCTTCAGGCCGGCAGTACGGAGAAGCACCCGTCCACCGATTTTCATCGCCTTGCTGATCGCGCGGATCTCCTCGGTCGCAGACGTACCCTCCGGGTCGAACCAGTCCATATGATCCATGATCTACCATAAACGACGGCCCCGTCAGAATTGAGAGGAATAGGAAAGCACAAAAGACATACGACAGCAACGGTGACGGTCTCAGGCTTGATTCGTGCGAGGACCTCGACGAACTCGTCCGTGTGAATACGCAGCCCGTCGAATGCGCCTGGCTGAGACAGAGTCTTGTGCGCCTCCTCCGATAGGTATGCAGGGTGGCATCTGCACGATACTCATATCGTCAGCACTACATCCTCCCCAAAACATCAGAACACTCACTCCTTGTCGTACTTGCCCAACAAGCACAGCCGGTAGAAGTAGTTGCTGTCCTTTAGCAGCGTGTTCTCCACGACCGGGTCGAGCGTGTTCACCACATACTTCCACATCGCCTCCTTCGCGGAGAACTTGCCCCCGCTCGCGACCGCCGCGGCGATCCCGTCGTCCGTGATCATGTTCCGCTGGTTCGCCGGCACGCCCAGCGCACGCCACAGGAAGCGCTCGTTCGACACGACGAGGTAGCTCAGGAACCTGCTCAGCACGACCGGCCGCAGACGCGTCCGCCATATCGCGCGCTGCGCACGGAGCGTCGGGGCGGCGCACATCTCGCGCACTGCGCCCGCGAGCCCGAACGCGCGGAACAGCCACTTGGAGAGCTTCACCGCGATGCGCGACCCGCCTGTCTCGTACAGCCCGCCCCGCGCGGTGAACGCGGCGGTGCTGTCGAGCCAGTGCTGGAATGCGCGCGAGGACAGGTAGGGAGAGAGCTTGCTTAGGAGGAGCTCGCGGAAGTTCCCGTGGCGGCCCTCCCCGAAGAGCTTCCAGACGTCAGTGTGCGGGAGCGAGGTGAACGCAGCGACCTTGAGCTCGAGGAGGTGGTTCTGCGCCGGATTGAGGTCTACGGCGTGGATGGAGCGCGGGCCGTGGAGCGCATATGCGAGGACGTTGTCGCCCGCTGAGGTGATGGCGAACACGACGTCGTCCGGGCCGATGTTGAGCAGCCGCTGGTCCTCGGCGGGGTCCTCCCACGTGAAGGCGTAGATGTACTCGTTGTTGAATTGCGTGTGCTTCGGGAGCGACTCGTCGTAGTACAGGCGCCAGCGCTGGTTCTGGTAGAAGAAAGACGGGAGGGGCACGTTCGTCGCGAGGTTGAGGATCGCGGCTTGGAAGCCCTTCGAGCGGAGTTGGAGCCGGGTCTCGCGCGCGGCGGCATCCTCGGCCTCAGAACGCTTTTCGGCGTAGTGCACAGGAGAGAGATATGGGGATTCGGTCGCATGGGCGTCGATATGTTCTGCAGCCTCCCGAGCCAGGGCACCAGAGGCGCCCCAGGTCGCAGCCCGATGACACCCAAGCCAGACGTAGTATGGGATGCCGCCGAGCAGATAATTCCGATTGTTGACGTTGAGAATTGTGCCGAAGCGGTACTCGAGGTAGTCTCTCCTGCTCTCGTGGAGGTGGACGCGGTCGAGCTTGAACCATGAGCGCCAAAAAACGCGTGAGAATCGGTTGACATGACGCGAGTGGTGACCGCCAGTGAAGTTACGGAAGGAGTAGCTCGACTGAGATTGGACGTAGAAATCGATGCAAGCGATAAGGCCCAGGGGTGCAAGAAGATCTGTAAGGGAGTCGATGACGGAGTAGAAGCTGTGCACAGCCGGTTTAAGGATGGCAGATTGCGGCACGCAGTTGACGGACTTACTCGGGGATCATACTGAGCGAGTACGACATGCTGATCAAATCAGCCTGGAGACGATGCTTCTGGTCGTTTCCATCGAATTGAACCACGCTTTCTACGCTCTCCGAGGACGGGTCCAAACTGAAGGTGCGTGCGTCTTCGCAGATAACATGGACGTTCTTCCACCCGAGCCTCGTAAAGCGTTCGCGGGCGACCTCGCACAGCGACGGGCTCAAGTCGACAAGGTAGACAGCAGAGAAGAACTCGGACACAGAAACGTACGAGTTCATCTTCTCAATGTTGTACCCAGTGCCGCCACCGACCTGGAACCGGTGTATTATCAGGCAGGTGAAACTGAACGAGGACGTCATGACTCACATCGACCCAAATAGGCTTCGAGCTCCCGTTCCTACAGCGGTGCTTCAGCTGTGCGGCAACCAATTGAAGCATGTCTTCTCTCCCGTGGAGAAGAGTCGATCTGGTTGCATCGTATATGCTGGCCTGCGTGCGGTAGAAGGCCTCGAGAGCGCGCTGCTGACCCGATAGGGACTGAACCTCGGCCGAGTTGCCGACGTTGAGGGGCTTGAAGAAGCAAATGTACGCGAACTTCGTGTATAGGAAAATCCGTTGGCGGAGAGTGACAGCGAGGACGATTAGAGACAAGAACGCGCCGCACAGGAGAGCGTTTTGCCGGAAATACGCGTAGAGCGGTTCGGCCGTCGAAATGTCGAGCATTTCGGGCAAGAGTCGAACCAGCTGGGGAGATGGAGGGATGAACCAGGACGACGGAAATATGGGCGACGGTCATCGATATAAGAGGCCGGGGCGGAGCAAAAGTTCCTGGCATGCTTCCTGAGCCCGCTCAACCGAAGGCATAACGAATGCGTCGGCTGCATCGTTAGCGCGCTCCAATTGGGGGGCCATGGGCAGAGCAAAGGATAGATTTTGACGATAAGCGCAGGTGCTGGGACACCAGACTCGACGAGAGGCGTCGACGTTGTCCCGACGGGGTGCGTGCGAGCGCCACCGACCCACGTTCGCGGTCAGGGACGTCGACCATCGTACCTCCTGTGCTGCAGAGCGCGAGTGTCATGGACACTGAAGGCGGTAAATGATTTCCACCAGAGCGAACGTGGGCGAATAGTGCTGGTGGATCCCCGAAAGCTTCACCCCGACGGGCACAAGCGTGCATACACGTGCGATACGATCGTTAACATTCACGGAGGATGTATGGACATAACCCTGTCTGCTCCAGCTTTCCTAACAGCTGTGAACACATTTGAATGATCAGTCAAGTCCCTTGTAGGTATGACCATCTTGAGTACCTTCATTTTGGAGCAAGCCACCCAATCTGGAGCTGATGATCTCATAATGTAAACCACTCTGTCGTTCTGAGCAACACGTTGCGACTATATGCGCATTTCCTGCTTTTCATGCTATTCAGGAGAGCTTTTATAGTGGCTTATTGCCTCAAAGAAGAGCGAAAAGGGAGTTGTTCTCCTGCGAGGAGTTGGAGGACGAGGCGGAGGGAAGGAAATCAGGGCACAATCAAGGCTGGAGCGTAGGCACCCGAGAAATCCCAGCGTGCCCGGGTTTTGCCGAAGCCTCAGGCCAGCGCCCTACTCAACTCCTACCCACGGCCGACACGGAACCATCTACAATTCCCCTAGTACAAGTACGAGGTCAGCCAGTCGAGTCAGAGGGGACGGAATATAAACACTTATTGTTTGAGTCTGGGGCACGCAGAGATGCAAGCGTCGTTCAATCATATCGAGCTTCGATTCATGAAGCAAGTAACAGGAGTGATTTGGCGGTACAGGGCTACACGCTGCACAACTGCCTGGAAGTTGCCAATAGAACTGTTTGAAAAACTTCTGAAGGTGAGGAATTGTGAAAAAATGGTGAAAATTACATGGGAGGAATTTGCAAACGTTCCACGATAGCACACAGGTGGCAACGAGTGGGAAAAGCCACTGCCCTTCAATTTCTCCTAGCCACAACAATCTTGGTCAACGTTCTGATTTTCATGACACGCTATAATATGAAGTGGCGTACAACCGCGGTGCATTTCCTGGACTCGATGTACTACTGTACCGAATGCGGACAGGCTGACCGCCAGGCAGGCCGGCTGTTCCGAGGAGAACAGCGTTCTAGCTGCCCGTCTTCACATCGGGAATGGTCCGTTACGTCTTCGAACACGACGGCCTACCTGCTCGAAGGCCTGAAGTCCGCACGTAAGTATTCCAATCGCACTGAAAATTTGATTGAGGGGTCGAAACGCATCCGACGTCAGGTCGCTAGCGACTGCCATGAGGACGGCATGAGGATCGAGAGACGTTCAGGAGCGAAGGGTAAAGGGCCTATCAGAACATGCGGATCGCACTGGCCACTCTTGTTGCTTCCACAATTCCACGATGTTGCATATCGGAAGCAGGCGGCAAAGGTGAACGCTGGTGAACGCGGACCATCGTAATGGGTGCCGAGCTCCGCAGCCAGGCGCAATAGCGTAAGCGATGAGAGTTGGCTAGCACGTACCGATTATAGGAGACTTGCAAAATGACGGTCACTTAGGGTTTCAGTCGGCTTTAGCATGCTGATAAGTATGCCAGTGAGGATGTGGCGGGTAGTCCGAGTCTACTTAGCCGGATGTGTTTCCGAGGATCCGAACGCGGCAAACACGAAGGACCGGCTCCATCTCCGTTGACCATGACATTGAAAGCTAAAGCATCGCCGATGACGCCCAGCAAAGTTGAGCCAGGGCTTGACCAGGACCTAGCTATTATTCTATAGATACCCTCGAGCACGCATCGGTAAGCGCCGTTCAGAACCTCTAGCAGGTCAGAGACGCACCTATTAGGGCACAGATATTCGTCTGTTCATACAGCATCCCGTATCATGATGTGTTGAGTATGCCATGCCATGTAGTTGATAAGTTCAAGATAAATGCGGGTATGATGGGCAAAGTCGCGCAGCTTGATCACTCCGTCGACGCGTCAACCTTCAAAGCTTCACCCAAAGGCATTGTCAGCACAAAGTACTACACGGGCGTGCACCGCTATATATGAAGTGCATAGTGGGTCATCCGCACGCCGAAAACAGACCCGAAACACCGAACGGGCCACTGACGGAAAGCTTACCGTGGAAGCCGACATTTCCCTAGCCCTCCGTCGCCCGACGAAATCCAAGCGTGCTCAGAGGACTGAAGGGTTTGACGCCGTCGTATGTTGGTCGTATGTGTGGGCTGAGAGGCACAGCGAAAGGATAAGAGAATAGCGACAATGTCATTGGCCAGGTCGTTGTCGAGGTGAGACAGGGCGAAGTGGAAGATAAGTAGTCGCTGTTCACGCCGTCTCGGACTTGTTCGGTGCTCGGCGCTTGGGAATCCGCGGTGATGATGTCGTCGCGTCGCTGCTGGCAGCCTTGCCCTGAACAACCCTCACCTCGGCCTCAGCCCCCCTCCACCCATCCCTCTCCCGCTCCTTCGCACCCGTCCTACATCGTCTTAACATGCTTTCAAGACGACTGGTTCACCTTGCGCGCGGGCGTGCTCTCCACGCTGATGCGCCCATGCTCGCGAGGGGCTGGTACGCGCCCTCCCACTGCAGCGCGAGTGCTCACTGACGTCGAACCCCCCGGCCCTGCTACAGGAAGATTGCCGGCGCATATGCGCAGCGTGCCAGCTTCCACTCAACGAACCTCCTCCAAGGTGTGTGTTCTCGCCCGTTCTGCCGAGGTTTGTGGGGGTGACGTCAATTCGTGATATTCCGCCAGCTGAGACCGTCAAGGTCCCCCAGATGGCCGAGTCCATCTCCGAGGGCACCCTCAAGACGTGGCTAAAGCAGGTCGGAGACACTGTCGCGGCAGACGAGGAGGTCGCGACTATCGAGACGGATAAGGTGTGTGTGCCAACCCTCCTGCCCTGGAATTTGTCCTGTACCTGCGTGACGGCATGCGCGAGGAGCCCAACCCCAAAACATATCTATCCGACATTAAAGCTTCCATGCTATATGCGCGCGCATCTACCCGACGAGCTCGCATCCGTGATTGCTGGCCGTCGAGGCGACTTCCCCATGCCACCTGTCTGAACTACCCATATCGGGGTGGTCGTCCATCGTGGCGATAGTGAAGTGCGTTCTTCACGGTTCCTGGTGTTGCTAGCGTCGACATCCATCGTTTGCCCAGACCGTCATGACCGTGATGTGCACTTTACGTAGTCTTGCCATCACGCCTCCCAGAGGCCATACCCTAAAAGCTAGGACAAGAATCCTACCGCTCGCGCCCAGCGAAACCATCCCATGTCTGATGTGCTTCCCTCATGTTCTGTGTTTGCGGGACGCCTGTTTCGGCACGCTGGTCCTTTCCGCCGATATATGCGCGCACCGGGTGAGGGACAACCCGCCAGGGTTTCGTCCATGAACTAGCGGCCTTAGACTGGCTGCATGGGTTTTGCGAACTAGCTGCATACAAGTGCACATGAGTCTTCTCCCAAAACATGAGGTTTGGAACCGCATATAGCCCGTAAGAGGGTCCTGAAAACACAGGCAGGTCTCGCACTGCAGGCTGCACACGTCGTGCGCGACTAGAAGCCCGCGCCGTTCCGGAGTGGTTCCGGAGTGCATGAATCGGCTCGATTGCTAAGCGTGCTGCCTGCGATGCAGCTGAATCACTGGAAAAGTTATGGGTATACTCGTTGTAGCACGCCTTTTCATCGTACTTCTGTTGATGTGGTTTTCGCACATTTCGTGTTCCTTACTAAATCCCAGTTCTCTCGCTCACCTGTTCTACCTAGATCGATGTCTCAGTCAATGCACCAGCAGCCGGAAAGATCACCGAGCTCTTGTTTAAGGAAGAGGACACCGTGGCTGTTGGTCAGGATCTTTTCCGCTTTGAGCCTGGTGAAGTCGGCGAGGCCGTGCCCAAAGAGGAGAAGCCGTCCGAGGAGCCCAAGGCGAAGGCTGAGCCCGCTGAGACGAGCGCTCCATCTCCGCCTCCTCCGGCCCCAGAACCTGCCCAGAAACCCGAACCTGTCAAGGATTCGCCCAAGCCTGCCGCAGCTCCTGCGCCTGCTCCTAAACCAGCGCCCAAGGAGCAGCCCGCACCCGCGACCGCCGCCCCGCGCACGCCCGGCTCCCGCAACGAGACGCGTGTGAAGATGAGCCGTATGCGGCTGCGTATCGCAGAGAGGCTGAAGGAGTCGCAGAACGCGGCCGCGGCGCTGACGACCTTTAACGAGATCGACATGTCGAGCGTCATGGAACTGCGAAAGAAGTACAAAGACGAGGTGCTGAAGGAGCACGGAGTGAAGCTCGGCTTCATGAGCGCGTTCGCGAAGGCGGCGTCGCTTGCGCTGCGGGAGATCCCCGCGGCGAACGCGTCGATCGAGGGCGACGAGATCGTGTACCGCGACTACGTCGACCTCAGCGTCGCCGTCGCGACGCCGAAGGGCCTCGTCACGCCCGTCGTGCGCAACGCGGAGAGCATGAACTTTGTGCAGATCGAGCAGGAGATTGCGAACCTGTCGAAGAAGGTGCGTGCGGCACCGTATGTGTAGCGGCCGTGGTGGATCTGACTGTTCTCTCCCTGATGCGTGTGCGGCTGTGGTCGGGATGGCTTGCAGGCGCGCGACGGGAAGCTCACGCTGGAGGACATGGCTGGTGGTTCCTTCACCATCTCGAACGGCGGTGTGTTCGGTTCGCTGTACGGCACGCCGATCATTAACCTTCCTCAATCTGCGGTCCTTGGTGAGTCTCCACTTATACTGCCCTTGCTGTATTCCGTGCTTTTTCCTACCTCCACCCCTGCCCTGCCCCCCTCTGTTTGCGCAATGCTGCTTCCTCCGGGGTCAACATGTGGTACGGCTCCGACCTATATCATTTCATATGCCTTTGATACCGATCGTATTCTTGTACTGGCGTCGAGTCGAGACTGTCGCTAACGCCATTTCGCGTGACAGGTATGCATGCGATCAAGGATCGCCCGGTCGTCGTCGATGGCCAGATCGTCATCCGCCCGATCATGGTCGTCGCGCTGACGTACGACCACCGTCTCCTCGACGGGCGGGAAGCGGTCACCTTCCTCGGTGCGTCTTTTCCTGCCTTCCTTCGTGTTTGAACGGATGTCTGACTGCAACGACAATTTTGAACGTAACAGTCAAGATCAAGGAGTACCTCGAGGACCCGAGGAAAATGCTCCTGACCGCATGAGCGTGGTTTTCGTAGACGACTGGGGCTGACGGCTGACGATCGAGGGGAGGCTGTCCGCGGCGTTAGGGTCCGAACGGAGACGGAACCGGGAGGTCGTGCTGCGTTACATTGTCCGGCAATGCCGGGCTCCTCCCTGAAACCCATCGGCGCGTCCGATCCTCCGTCAACTTGACAGAACATATACTTTGACTTCTATCCGACGTTCACGTTATCCATACATCCATACCGTAGGTACAGACTCTTCCCTCGCCAATTCGCATCGGTTCGATGCTTGCTCGTGTTGTGTTGCATACATACAGTAAGTACCGCGTGGCGCCATCTAACATATTTAATCTCCACACGTAACACATTCCAAATTCTCTTGAACCGGGCAGACATCCGGCCACATCCAACTGCGCATGCAGGACAGAAGCCAGATCTCGAGGCCAACGGTCAGATACATGCATGTACTGCGCACGCTCTGTCATATTATTGCGGGTACTCAGGTCGCAGGACGCACTCGCACTTCTTTCACGGGTTGGCCTCAGCGATCCTAGGTAGACTTCCCAGCCTTTGATGTTGCACCCACCCGTAAAGGTCACAATTTTTGGTATGAAATGACGGTACGGGCGTTGCAAGCGGCTTCGAGTGCATCTTCCACTGCGAAGAATCGAATACCCTTAAGTATTTTCGGCACATCTTCGAACGATGAAGAGAGGTTGGAAAAGCTGTTCGAGCGTGGTGGCTCCGAGCCTCAGTTGAAGCGGCGTTCCCGACATCGGCGCTGGAGGGCGACTTGCACCCGGACCGGAATAGAACGACGACGTCATAGGACGGATGGGGAGGTTGCCGGTCTTTTCACTACCCCGCCACGCTCAGCGCTCCGGTGTGTCCGTAAGGCCACGAAGGTTCTCGAAACATCGGCGAGTTGCATAACTTGAAGCTTGATCCTAACTGCCTCTTACTGGCGACGGAGATACGAACACACTTTCTTGGCAAAGCGATATGTATGTATACATTGAGGATGGCAGAGTGGAGGGATTGTTAGGTCAAGGCCTCCAACTCTGCTGGGAGCTCGAGCTTTACACGTACAGACCACAACCTCAAAGCCAAGCCTCGACCTCGCACGCACCGGAGACAGCCTTTTCAAACTCTCGGAAGAAGCTTACCTAAGTATCTTCCGACCTTGTGACCAGGAACGGCTGAAGCAAGGGGCAGATGACACGAGTGTCGAGAGGGTTACACGAGCCGACGGCCAATTACAGAATAACGTGGCGAGGTCAGTCTCGCGTGCCCATCGCCGAGCTCGAGTTTGCCCGCAGCGTCGCCGCCACGGTCTGATGGTGTGTGCGAGCAGCGACGAGGGCATTGGGTGGCCTGACCTCCGTTCGCACTTCGGGCTGCGCGGTTCCACTCCTCCAATGGAATTGCAAGTGGCGACTATCTGGTCCTGGTTACGGTGTCCGGGTGGAAGGGTGCGTCGCTGTTGCGGTAAGTATGGTCGCCAAGTCCCATTCGAACGTGCTGGAGCCTTACGGCAATTGATAGCGATGTAGTGGCGCAACAGGCTGAAGCCTAAACGCACTTTCTGGACCTCTCGCCCCCGTGGCTAGGACACGAGTCTCATACGTACCGCACCTTCCAACTCAGAGAACGAGCTCAGCAACATCAGGTGGAGAGGCTCACCGCGGTGCCCGCTATCTGCCAGGGCGCTGGTCCCTACCGCGACAAGTACGCTTCTCCTCGTCTCGTCTCCAGATCATCGAATCCTAATACAAAGACCAGTGACCACTGCGCCTCCCCGTCTCCTCGGTTTCATGAACGGGAGGCCGATGATCATGAAACGCACTTTTGAACCCCGAGGACGCGCTACGTGCCTTGCTTCGTGATCCCGGATATCCAGCAGGCCACGCGCACAGCCCTAGTGCATAGCGCGACTCTACTGGGGCATCTTCAGTGCAGGGAAGGACGGACGTGGGTGCGAACAAGGGGGCCACATACAGCTCGAGATGGAGATGCCGTATACTATCCCTACTATACGCATATGGGCGCACAACAATGCGTGGGCTCGGGAAAGCATGCTCGAAGCCTGAAGGGATCTTTGGGGGTTGTGCCCCCCCGCCACGGCCCATGATCGTGCGATCGCGAGCCGGCATTGTGATTCTGAATGTGCATGCAGATTCGCCACAGCGGCGAGCGCAGATCCTGCCCCTTCCTCCTCCTCTCTGAGTCTCCAAGCTCCCGATGGGCCACAGCCCACAGCAGCCGAGCGACACACGCCGCACAGACGCACCGCGACCAATGACCATTCATCCCAAAGCGTGGCCCCGTCTTCCCCAGGAGCCTCAGTAACGCCGCCTCGCACGCCCACCCATTCAGATGAAGGCGTGCGGGACGTGCACGCGTTGCCACACGAAGCGCAGCACTCCCCCTACAGGCCCCGGTGGTGGGAGCCTCCCCAAGACTGTCAACGGGAAGCGGGGAAGCTGGATTGGGACTCGTAGCGAGCGCGAGGGGGTGGTCCTTGCCTTGTACTGCACATGTCTCGGGGGCAATGTACATTGTTGTATCGCCCAGCTCCCGCAAATGCCCGACGACAAGGCCCTTCTTAGTCCAAGGTTGGGCGTTGGACGCTTGGATCGGACGTCGTTTTCTTCCTGGTCGCGCGAGTGGCGAGCCGGCGGTGCACTCTAGCTGGCACAAGCTTCCAGGAAGGGGAATAGAATTTGAGGTCGGACGTACTAGTTGGATGCACGAGCACCCGTCGCGAGGCGCAGGGAAGCTGCTGTGCGGCGTCTCGAGCGGGGCAGCGAAGCGGATAGGCTTTGGCTGTCGAGCTTCGAGTTGGATATCCGGCGTCGGCTCTCGCGCGCCATGAAGTCAGCTGCAGAACGAACGTCGTCGAGGATAGGCGCGACCATACCGCAGTGTCGCGGACGCTGGGGACGAGACGACCCACAAAGCAATGCCCACTCGGAACGTAAGGGCGTCCGAAGCGCATCCCATTGTATTCAGATCTATAGTCGAACTTCGAAGGCCGAGACGGGACGATGGAGGCGCGGCCTGGGAGGTGAAGGGAGGGCGAGAAGGAGGACAAGGATCTCTCCAGGTCGCCGTCGCCAGAATCCCGAAGACATGCGGATCTACGCCGCTGATTGATTGTACTCGAGCTCACGACACTACTTACCACCGTCACATTAACAATAGACTAGGAGGAAGAAGCCAGATGTGCTTTGCGTCATCATCATGCCTATCGTGCAAGCTGCATGAAGATCCGCCGCTGAATACAGTGCAGTACTCAGCCTGGGCACGTCGACCTCTCGGGAGGTTAGCCGGATCTCAGGCTGAAGGCATTGCTTGGATCTCCCATGGCCCATACCCGGGGCGCGCGCGGCGAGCGTCCTGCAGCGGGGGGTTGGGGCTGGCGAACTCAGCCTCAGGAAGCCAGGTCCGCATCCCGGACCCGGACGTGCGAGCGTCCTGAGGGCGTCGTGCCGTCGCCGACTTTTGCAAACCTGCGGCCAGCAGCTGCGCATCCTTGTAGCGTTGCTCCTAGGCCTTGGCTGAGGCTCCACGGTGCGCGCGAGATCTGGCCAGATGCGTGATGGCCGCGCCAGATACGATACGCTCGCCCGAGTGGTCACTTGGCCGAAGTGGCTTAGGAGTGGACCCGGGGGGCTCGACAGGGATCGATCTCTCCCATCGGAGGCTGAGATGTGCAAACAAGACGGGGGGAGACTCGAGAGGCGAGGCGGCGCGAGCTGGGTTCTGTCACTGTCAGCTACGGGTGCGATCGATCTGGGCCCCCTTCGCTGGATTGGAAGAGTCGTCACCTGCAAGCACCGCCTGCAGAGACAGAGACTCAGAACGAGCACCCATCCGATATCCAGCATCCAGCATTCCCGGCGTACAAGACGCAGTGGAGAGGATCACCGGGGCACCGAGCACCGGCAAGGATGTACAGTAATGCCCCGCCCTAACAACCCGCCTGATCATCATTGACATTGACATGAGCCCTAGAGGAGACGTCATCGACTCGAGCTCGGTCCCCCGCAGAGCTCGAGGGCGACAGGGAGAGACGAGAACAAGGTTCGCCCTCCGCGGGGCCCATCACCCCCCCTCGGGCCTTCGCGAATCTTCGCGCATTTGTCCCTTGGCCTGCTGACCCGCGCGTGCGACGCAGCGAGCTTCCGTCCGACCGCGCGGCTTCGCGAAGCGTCGCGCGTCCGGATACTCCGGCGACGCAACTCAATGGTTGGCCCCAGGGCGCCTGGCAGCGGGGCCGTTCCCGGCCTCGCGTGGAACGTTGGGCGCGCGCGGAGGCTGGCCTGGGCGGGGGGGAACGTGGGACGGCACGTTGACAAGCACTGAGCACTGGGCCATATCACTAGTAAGTACTTGGCGAGCGTGGAGCTGCTGGGGAAGAAGGGGGAGACACGGGCGTTTTGATAACGGGAGATCAGAAGCCTAGAAGAGCGCGAGAGAATTCGTTGACGAGAGTTGCCGGATGGGGAGGCGGGTATCGGGCTGGAGCAAGCATGCAGATTGCGGATTGTGACGAGGGACGAGGGACGCGGCGCGGTGGGAGAGGGGCCGTAGACTCAGAGCATAGATAGAGTGTGCATACAGTAGGTGCGATGCTGGGCGACGGAGGCTGGGAGAAGATGCGGATGCGCGGTAACCAAGTGCTGTGGTCGTGTGCGGACAATGAGGCCTGCGTTCTTCCTGGAGCTTCGGTGTCATGTGTCGGGGGCAACGCGACACAATTGCTAACATTCGCTGTGGCGACTTGTCGAGGTCGCCCTATTCTTTCGTTCGTGCGTGCGGAGACGTTAAGGAGCATGAACACTTCGCTGCCCCTGCGCGCGTTGTGTTGATGCGGGAGAGGCGTGCCCGCCCTCGGCAGCAGTCAGAGTGGAGTTGCATTAGACAATGCTGCGGCATGCATACAGTAATCGGAAGATAGGTGGTCTGGCAGAGATGAAGGACGATGACGAACGCACCAACGGATCAGAGAATGTGAATTCTATACGGAGAGCAAGGAGGCTCGATTGCGATCGAGGTTCATTCCTGGGGGCTGAGCTGACTGCTTAACCTTGCACAAGTACGCTGTCACTGGGCACCCATGGACGGGGCCAGGTCGCCCGCTGGACTGAGGTTGTCAGCAGGCTGATGTCCGCGATTGCAACCTGCCATGGAGAGCGAGCGCGACAAGGCACGACACCGGTCAGGTGGCAGGAGCATTGCCATCAACACGTACTCCGTCCTCTGTGGCTTCGCTCGTCCGGAACGGAACGCGTGCCGGGCGTTGCGGACCTTGCAGGGAAAAACGATACGGCCAAGCGACTGCTGGCCTCTGCTGACATGATCCATTGAGGGGTCTCCGAGACTCTCGCGAGAAGCGTGCTCGCAGCTCGGGGTGTGCTTGCAGGCCGTCGCGCGCCTCGAAGGGCGTTGACTGTAGCCCGCTGGCCGTCTGATTCCAATGTCTCGGAGGTGGCAGCGAGAGACAGTCGTGAGTGGCACAGCGTTAGCTTCGACGGAGATCATGGATTGGCTGATGAGATGACGCCAAGTGACGCCACGGCAAACAAGCAGACGTGCGGAGTTGATCCAGGTCGCGGATGCGCGCGACTGGAGCGACAACAAATATGATGATCCCTGAAGAAGGCTGTTTTTCCGCTGATGGGCATCCTGCGAACGTCGAAGGCAAGGAGAGCAGCTGGAGGAGCAGGGAGTCGGACGACAAACATACGGTTCCACTTACAGTAACGTCCGACGACGTACACAGCGCAACCACGCGCAGACGCCACCAGACGAGGAGCGGTTGCCCAGATCGACGGAACGGGCAGGGACTGTCGAGTAGGCAGGCCCACTCCTGACGGGAGCCCACTGCGGTTATGGAATGTCGCGGGTCGGCTGTGCGTCCGAACCTGAGAGAAGCACGGAAGGGGGCTGTATCAGAAAAGAGGGTGTTCGCAGTGTGTTGGCTGGGGAGGTGAAGTGATGGCAGTGGTGAGAACGCAGGCCGTTCTCGAAGGGCTCCCAAGTCGCCTCGTGTCTCGCGCGGACGATACCAACCAGGACAAAGCAGCTCGCCTTCACGGAGACACAGCGCCTGACAAACTGCCATCAATCCTTAGTCAGCATTCCCCCCCATGTGTTACGCAGCGTCCCTCGCCACCCGGCACAGTTCTCGCCACATCCACCACAGTCTTCTAGCCACCTCCTTCTGTCTGCCTCTGAGTGTGTGTCTGAGGCCGACAGCCGCTTGGTCGATGGACACTGAGGAGCCGTAGACCAATGTGGATGCAGTGCAGAGACAGGTCTCCGCTTTTGGCTCGGGGGAAGTGGAGCCGCTTGGGTGGACGGCAGGTTTAATGAACGGCCAGAATCGTTACAAGTGGCCAAACAGTGGCAAACAGGAGGCCCAATTGATGGCTGGCGCGCGGAGGATCTCCGAATCTGACCGAGGTGGGTCAACGTGAAGCGGAGTCTGAATCTTGTCCACGGGGAAGCCAATGAAAAGAGACCAGGCCGCCGGTGCAACGCATATACGAACCTTCCCCCTTTCACTCGACCGCCTCGTTTTCCATTGTCTCTCCCGTCGCCGCGCTCCTCAGCCCCGCCGCCGACTTCCCCCCGACCATCATCCCCGCCGACATCCAGCCCCCATGATTGCAGTACAGAAGCCCCCATCAATGTTCTCTTCGCCACTATTCCGTCCAATACACGCACGACACCCCTCGGCCCCCGTCGTCGCCCGCCCTTCGCACACCCCCGGCCTCCTCAACATCACCAAGCCCCCTCAGCAGGTTTCTCCCAGGCCCCAGCCCACTCAACCTCAACCTCGCGGCCCCCGTACATCTCCCAAGAGCAAGCTCCAACAACGCTCGCCGCAGCCCTCGCATGCACAGGCGGCTCCCGTTGAGAAGGCCAAAGCCCCTGCTCCCTCCCCCGCGAAGCTGGACCAGCCATCCACGACGACCGACAAACCCGTCCGAGGGCGCAAACAGCACAAGCAGCCCAAGGACGCTGGTCGCAGGTCAGTCATCTTCCCTCTGGTTGTCTAGCGCCCGTTCGTTCAACCGCAATTTTCCTCGTCGACAGGGGTACCTCTGTATCCCCTTCCGATGTCGCCGCGCGGCGACACGCCCACCAACCCTCTCCTACTCCTGCAAGGATACCCTCCCCATCCAAGGCGCCTTCTGCCCCTCGAGCTCAGGTCGCTCGAGGCAAGCCCGAAGAACCGACCTGTTCGACCGACCCGTTCTCTGACGACGCTCCCGCCGCCGCCGAGGATACCAAGCGCGAGGCGAAGGCTTTCCGCTCGCCCCCCAAGCTTACTTCTCAGCCGTCCGGGAAGCTCGCTCGCCGTCGCCAGGCTAATAACCAGCACAACCAGCTCTTGGACTCCCCAACCCCTAAGGTCCTGTCCCGCCGCAAGGCTCGCGTTCAAGGTGAGGCTGCTACTCGTCTGCAGCCCGCCTTCGCCTTAAAGACGCAGCCGACTCGCCGTGCCAGCGTCGACATGACGGCGCAGCGGTGGGATACGTTCCCGATTTGCGATGACTCATCCGAGTTCGGGGACGAAAGCGACACGACGCCCCCAACCACCCCCATTCGGGAGGTCTCGACAGTTCCCTCCAAGACTAATGGGACGTGGCAGCAGGGCAAGTTCATCGTCGATGATGCCCCACGCACTGCGCCGTTGGCGTCGACCTCGGGCTTCCCCTTCGTGGGACACAGCCCTTGCTCGACCCCGACTCCCGCCCAGCGCCGCCGCAACCATCGCCGTGTTCCAAGCGAAGGCGTTTTCACCATGTCGGCTGACGAGTCCTCTTCGTCTTCCGTCTCGGATCTTTTCGAGTCTTTGCAGCTCAAGCGTCACAGCCCGGTGTCCATTCCTCGCCAGCGCTGCTCCACTGTCCCGGCTAGTACCCCCCCGTCCTTTGGGGCTCCATCCCTGGATCACCTTGTGTCGTCGTCCGCGCCCTCTGCGGCTGGTTACTTTGCGGGCTCGGTCTTCCAAAATTCGCCCAGTCCCGACGATCTCCCCGCGCCTTCGTTTTAACGGTGTATTTGTATCATAGCTCATAGAATTCGCCAAGTGTAGAGGTACGTGACTTAACGCTAGTCGAGGACGCCTATACTGACCATTAGCATCCAGCCCGGACCAACTGGTTCCCCAGACGCTGTCGTACCGTTGCTGATTACGACTAATACCCCGTCATCCCGAAGCCCCAGCGTCGACCGCCTAATGTCATCCTACCCCCCACTACTATTACCACTTCTCCAGCCTATGCGCCATCGGTCTCGCGTTTCGGCGTTCCTTTGGCGCCTGGACCTCGCTGGCCGTAACATTATTTGTTGGTATCATTATTCCTTCGACGTTGTCTTCGCACCACCATCAGCACCAGCGACTTCGGGCCTTCCGGTTTCCTCGGGCTCTCCACTCATCGACTTCGCACTACACCCTCGGCATCCACCTCGGTTTATTGGCTCACTCGAACAGGACACCCGCGCGTTTCCCCCTCTTCCCTCACACCATAGATACCCGCCTATTGCTGGGTCAGCCGTCGACGCCGGCATTTATACCCCGTCGTCGATGGTCCAGGTCTCTGTTACCCTCGACAATGTCGCGGGTCAGGGCACCGCCCGCTCCCATTCCTTCCTGTGTATATTTTATCTCCACTCGACTCTCGGTTTCGTCGACCCTCAATTTGTGTCATTACATCGGCTCCTGCATGCTTTCGCATCTCCTCCGCACCGCATCCTCTCATCCTTCCCTCCTCCGCCAATCTGCTCTATTCGGGTGGCCGCCCCACGCTTTCCAGGCTGTCCCGACATTGTACAAACAGAAGATATAGACGAGCAAGAAGAAAAGAAGAACATCAAGACTGCAGCAAAACCTCGACTATATGGTCGGCTGGAGGGCCGATCCTGCGTATTTATACATCACCACCCCCTGGCTCGCATTGGCGGGACGATCTCAGTGGTTAGCCCGGGGGCTAGTATTTGTCTTCCCACACTTTTGGCTGGCATCGTTCCCGTGCGTGTTCTTGGGTTCTGGGACTCCTTTGGCCGTGTTTATTACCTTCTCCTTTCACGTATCGTACTGTAGTATGACGCCCCTTGCTACATTCCCGGGCATCAGAGTCATGTCTCCTCCCTGCACACTCTTCCTTCTCCCCGTGTTTACATCCCCGATGTTGGCATGCCTTTTTCTTCGTCATCTCCCCTTACGATTCTTCCACGTATTTCTTCAGGCGTGTTGCCGCACAGTGTATCAATATCACATCCTCGTCATCATCGCCACCCATTCTTCTCCCTTTGCAAATTGTGCACTAGTATTTACATCAGCCAATGTGTCTCGCGGTGACCCTGTGAATGCGGCGGCTGTCTCTCTACCCTATATCTGCTCCCCGTATTGTCTACTAGTCTCCCTCGACTCCTTCTCCTCTCCTTACTCTTTCCCCCGCTCGATCCACCCCTCATTGTGGCGTAGCGGATACCTGTGGCTGGTGTACGTTGTTGGCTTTGCTTGTGAGTTTTGCGCTTTGCTCTTGCTTTTCGTTTTGTTGATGACAATGACGTCGCAGCTAGTCTTGTGTTTATACTCGCCATCGCCTACCCAATCACTTCCCCAGATATCCCATCCACATCCTCGACCTTCTTCTCTTCGCCCGGGCTTTCGCTAGTGCTCGCTGTCTTGTCTACCTTTGTCGGCGAGCATCTGTACGTACTCTGGCGACTCCTGTGGCTCCGTTTCCCTGCTTTTGCCTGCTTTCTGCGTCGGGGTTCGTCTGTACGAACTCTCGACGTTTGGCCGCGGCGATCCCTCACCCTCCCTTCCGACGCTCGTTGCATCATCTGTCCATTTGTCCCATATATCATCGACATAGCAATGTGATTTGTGTCCCACCTCGTACCTCCGCACATCGTCGGAACGGCCTCTGTTCGCTCCTGTTTGGTCCTCGCAAGCCTCGTCGGATCGTTCTCGCAAGACTCTCGTATCGCTTCCGCCCTCGCTCCGCATCTGTACACTCCCTGCATCGTCATCGTCATCGCTATCGTCGCCCGCATCTGTACTATAAACGCAACATCCATCGTCCTATTGTACCACCACCACCCTAGACGATATCTTCTACTACCCCACCCCCACTCATCTCGTCTGCTGCACTGGCCAAAAACGTGCCGCAGCTGTACCACCATCGGTGGCCTTCCTGGTTGCCGTCGTCTTCCCCATTATGCGCCCCATCCTTCATACATGCTTCTGTTATGTGCGCAACACGTTCTCGTATGCGGGATTCCCTCGGAGCAAGTTGTGTCCGCGGCGGAGCGGCTGGTCGGCGGGTTGCGATCTGGTCGGCGGCGGACGTGGACGCGGACGCAGACAGTGTGTCGGACGTGGGGCGACGGAGGACGGGGATATCATCATTGTTAAGATTGGGTATGTCGGTCGGTCATCGGGTGGGTGGGTTGTAGTATGTGTGTGTCGTGTTGTGGTGGTGCTCCGTGGACCATGAACTATGTGGACTGACTGGATGGCGTGCTGCGTCGCGATTCGTATACGATAAGTAGTACCGGTTCCTGGACGTTGACTACTAGGTATTGTCTAGGCTTCTTGTCACATATGTATGGACCCCCTCTCTGTTTGAATATGATTGCTTTTTTGTGATGTCAACGTGTGGTGTGGGATGTGTGCAACGACATTTTTGTGCGAAGTCAGAAGTTCGAATTCGAGATGTCAGTATGCAGGGTGAGGCGCCTCCGCTTGTCGATGGACTTTGCCTCACGACTTGCACCGCGTTTGCGACCTACACGGCAGTCGCGATGTCGAAATTCTCTCCCTTCTGCCTATGCTCGCGTCCTAGTGGCCTCGCAGAGTCTGGCCTATCGTCGATGAACTATGGCGTATAATTGTGCTCTGGTTCCACCGCTTTTTTACTCGACATCCCAGCCAGTCGACCGTCTGTAGCTACTGTGCGACGGTCGCAGCGGACGCTCCGGCGCGGATGAGAGCGGACGGCGAAAAGGTGGTAATAGACCTTGTCTGATCTGTGTTATATAGGATGACCATGGGCGATCCTGGTATCATACTGAACGTAACGTCCATGTTGCGGTCCGGCATCACGCTCCAGTAGTGCGTACCCTCACGCGTGTACACTGGTTCCTAGAACCAAGATGGTGCATGAGGTTTTCCGGCATCCTGATTGACCAAGGTCATCAATAAGGAGCATCAAATGATGCACCGGCTCTGTCCTCACGGCCTGAGCCGCTTCTTATTGCGGATAGCAGATGTCAATTCATCAAAGTGACGACGCACAATTCTTTCTGGAAATTGCTCCCATGCGACCTCATCGGGCAGCAAAATCCTTTCCACGTCCGGGAAATCCTCTGGGACCATCTTATAATATAGCGACCAAAGGAAGGACAATGGCCACCACAAATTGGAAGGCAAATTGCCGATTTTCCTGCACGGCGTCCCTCTCCGCCAACCTACCTTTGGTCGAAGCGAGCAAATTTCCCTTTTCTTGTGTATCCGCTTCCTTTCCTTCAAAGAGATATCTGGATTGTCGCGGAGAACCCAGAGTGTGCATTTAAATGAAATCCCGACCATCGCTCGAGTATCCATGACTCGATTCACGCCCACTGACCGATGTTATATCTGGCCATGGTCACAACTAGCACCATCGATCGTGGGTTCAGGTTGCTCGGTACCTTTAAACTCATAAAGTTGACTGAACGAGGACGTACTATCTCCGAATACATCGCGTGTCACGAATGCACGACTGCCGGGGAAGCGCTTGCGGAGAAGGTCGCCAGCCCGTCTGGCGAGGGCAAATTCTCCTATGGACAGAACAGCGAGCGTCGACAGGCACTCCGCAGAACGAGGGAGGAACTGGGCGGCGTTGGAAAGAAGCAGCTCCGACGACAGCGTCGCCCAATCGGCGCCGATGCGCTCCCTCTCGTCGCAGCTGGTAGTGGGCATCTTGCGTAACCCACAATAGAACGGGTGTGCACCAAGGATAGCGACGAGCTTCAAGTTCTGCGAACACCGCCCGACATCGGCACCCCATAGCTTTGTCCAGGCCTGGGGGATGTCGGTAAAACAGGGAGAGACTTGGTCGCACAGGAGGTCGGAGAGGACGACGTGGAGGTGCTCTGTCGCGAAGGTGGTGGTGTATGCCATCGTCGCGATGTGGCGGTCGAGGAAGCCGTCGTCCCGTGCGACCTCAGTTTGCTCCGCGCCGTTCCAGGTTGAGATCCGTGGTATCTTCGCTTCGTCGTGGTGGCAGGCGATGATGACGCGGTCCAGTAAACGCACGCCGAATGCGAGTCCCAGGCTCGAATCCGAGTTGGGGAGCATCGTGTGCAGCTGCACGAGGGCTGTTTTGCACCCTCGCCAGAAGCCGACCAGTGCGCGCCGGAGCATCCTGTTCCACAGGAGCTCTGCCATCACGTGTATGGCGAACGCCTGCGGGGACCTGTAGCAGAAGTCGAGTCTGAAGGTAGGCAAGACCGTGACCACGACGAGGAAGACGAACAGGACAGCGACGAGAGCGGTGATCGCGGCGGCTACCGTCTCGTGTATTGTCCACAAGAGAACAAGAAGCCCCGAGAGGAAGAGGCCGAGCGCAACTTGCAAGAGCATCGAGGGAACGAGGACCAGCATCCCTACCCTCCACTTAATGAGGCTGTTGAGCCGGTGCTGGCGAAGCCGCGCGGTCTCACGGGAGGTTCCTTATAGTCCCATTGACATCTCGTAAAGCCACTGCCTCACGATGAGCGCGATGGAGGCCGCAGAAAGGCTGCAAACACATCGGGGGTTTTCTCATTTTATTCCGGATGAAAGTCCTTTCAACATGTGAGTTCTCATTGTTGATTGGTTAAATGATCTGTTGACAGTCCTTTTCTCTCATACAAAATGACGAAACCCCCGAAGTGAAACGAGACTGGCAAACCACAGGGTGTTGATCCAGACAACTGAGACCGAAGCTTTGAACGGCGATTAAAGCTGGTCTAAGGAGAGAGCGGGTTGGGTAGAGTTGATGAAGGACGGGTTCACGGAGAAGCTGTTCAGCTGGGCTCATATTTGTTGAAGCACGTCCTGCATGGGATTGGTAGAGGCGGGTGGAAGAGCTGATATAATTCCACATGGAACGCAGGTCAACACTGCAGAGAACAGGCCCGCCTTCCAGTCCGACACATCAATATTCATGTAAGACGGACATGGAGTGCTGAAATGCTCACGTAAACCAAGACTGTATCCATCGCTTCTGCCATTGCTCTACCAACTCATCGTGGTAAGCCTTGGCAACTTGTGCAGCCCTATTCTAGGCTTTCGCACTCTCTTCTTCGCTGAACTCTTGCCTAATATCCTCTCTAATGGCCTGCATCCCCCATTAAGAAGAGATTGAAACATGCCGACAAATACATACCTCAGGGTCAGGAAAACTCCACTGCAATTTAGCCGGCATGCAGGCTAAATCATCGGCTGGGGTGGTGTGTTCGGGTTCCGAGTTCACGGGCAGTGGATTGGTATCGCTGGAAGACATGCTACTGCGAGGCAAGTCAAAATTAATAGAGGATAGCATTAGATGTCGTCAGTACTCGTACCTTGTTGTGTATGACAGCAATGCGCAATGTGTAGCTGCTAGACTGGAGGGGGGAGGGGATAAAAGAGCTATTGAGGACTGGGCGAACTGCGGAGGCGGCGTGGTGTGCCGCCTGTCAGCAGTGGTTCTGGCTTTTGATGCACAGCGCGAAGACTCATAGTTCAGGGTATTGGTCAAGGATTGGTAGCTCCCGCCTGTGACACAAAGTTCATGAAGAACAGATGCGCTGTGGTTCATGGGATCCAATGGCCGCTGGTCCGCCGTCCTGACCAAGGACCCCGGAAAAATGCAAAGTTCATGATTGCTGTCGCCACCTAGAGCAGAGCTTGATTTCAATGCAGGGCTCTCCCATTCGCAGGGAATTGTGCCCAGCGGGCGCCCCACGATTGGCCTTCGCAGAAATGCCTTGAAGGGTTCAGCTCCATTGCTCAGGTGGCGTCAGCGTGGGTTCAGCCCAGGGCGATGATATGAGGGAACATGAAGGTTCAAGGACTGATGAATAGGCCCCTGGCGAGCCTTATGATGAACCAAGGTTTATCGTACGGAAAAATACTCATGTTCCTGAGCAAGAGCGACGTTGCGAGATCCGTGACTGACCGTCCTGAAGCATCATCATTGAATTGGTAGACTTGGGACCTGACTTGGACTTGGGGACCCAAAAGACCGAACCGATCAAAGGCGACACCGCGATGTAATAAAAAAATACCGCAGACAAAAAGCGAGCTGTCAGCCGATTATCGAGCAATTGCTGAAAAAAGGTACCTGGAGCTCGGATTCGTTCGGGTATTTCCAGTTACCGGTTCACCAGCGCAAAGGACCCTGCTGTTATCCATCGGAGTCCGTCTTGGCGAACATTGGCACGCAGCCTGAAATTACTTCTATATATCTCCCATGTCCAAGTTGCGACTATGGAGAGGGAGAGGCGGATGACGGGGGCAGACTTGTCATCGTGAGTGGGGCTTGCTTCACTGTATCCATTCCACTTGAAAGGCTGCCTGAAGCGTCGTCCGCTGTCGAAGCTGAGGGACAGTCAGGGTACGCGTCCATAGTATTCTTGCCATAAAGCGATCAATCAATAAGTAAAAGTAAAACAATCGTCCATATACCACGGGAGACGACCGTGTTCAGAATGCTGTCTCAGCAACCTTCTTCCAAATCGCTTGGGGACGGTTGACGCTAAAATAACAGTCAGCTTTTGTTGGCATGCACGCTACCGATGGTTCCTCTAATGACAAAGCTTACATGTCAGCCGTTAAGGGGAGGTTGACATCCGCCGGGTGATTCTGCCACTCTGTCCGCCGCCACGCAACCCCATATCAGCGCGAACGATCGGCAACATAAACAGAAGCCGACACATACCTTCGGGCTGGTCCTTCTGGTCGACGCCGAAGCCGAGGCGGAAGGTGATGCCCTGCACAGAGTTGGTGAGGAAGTCGGGCGGCGCGAGCGAGTTGTTCTTGAGCTGCGCGGTCTTGACGAGGGTGTCGACCGTCGTGAAGTCCGTCGACTGCCCCCCCACGGTGCCGCAGTACTGCTGGGATACCGTCTGCTTCCCGCCGACCACGACCGTCTTGGCGCCCTCCAGCTTTGCCATCGTGATCTGCCCCGCGCGTCGTCCCCACACCCATCCACTCATGAGCACCCTCGCACCGAACATGAAGCGAGCACAGCACGCACCGCGAAGATCGCGCACGAGCTCGCGCAGCGCCCATTTCCCACGATCGCGACCTTGTTCGCGTCGAACAGCGGCGCGTCGGGTGGCGTCACTGCGAACGGTTGGCACTCCTGCCCGAGCCGCTGCGAGAACGCGTCCGCGCGCCCGTTGATCCGCTTCTCCACCGGCGGCTGCAGCCAGTCGTAGCGGTCAGGCATCGCGGTGTTGTTCGCGAACGACCACGAGGTCGACGAGAAGAGGCCGAGGTACCCGTACGGGTCCGCCTTCGGGTCCGCCGCGGCCTTGGCGACGAGCTGCGCGAGCGGGCCCGCGCGCGCCTCGGTGTCGAGCCCCGCCTGCGGCTCTGTAGTGGATTTGGGTCCTGCGATGGCCCGGTGCAGCCACTGCGCCGGTCCGACAACACCTGAGCATCGCCCCCCAAGACCAAGAACGAACAGGAAGAGGGCGACGTACGTGTGCAAGGCAGATGTACCCGCCGCCGTTGTTCGAGACGTCGACGATGAGCTGTGTCGCGTTCGCGGCTCGGAGGCTCTGGAAGCCCCTGGTGAAGATGTTCTGCGCGTTGTACACCGATTCCCACGAGAAGCTCCCGAGCGCGAGCACCCCCGTCTTCCCGTCGTCGAGCATGAAGAACTGCGCGTCGCCCGAGCTTCCGTCGAGCGGCCCGGTCGGCTGGAGGTCGGGTGGGAGCGTCGCGTCAGACAGTGGCGCCGTGTCGAGCATGACGTTCATCGGCTCCTGCCTCCCGCCTGGCATGGAGGAGGTGGACGGCATGGGAGCCTGACGGAACTTGTCCGCGGGGTTAGCGCGGGCGGCGTCGCTCTTCGTGGCGGCGGACGAGAATGACGAAGGAGCATAGTCGTCGATGCCGTTCGTGACGGCCCTGGCGACACAGTTCTTCGCGCGGAAGGAGGCGGTGTCGTTGAACCGCACGCCTTTGCTACCGACGAATCTCGAGTAGTACGGAATCTACAGCTATGTCAGATTTTCTGTGGGCCCAAACACAGACGAACGGGACGCATACAGTGACCGTCTCGACCTTGGAGCTGTTGACGCGTTGTATCGTGAGGTCGACCGAGTCTGATTGAGGGATGGACTGCTGGGCGAACTGGCCGAAGTTGTACGCCCATCCGATCGAGTAGCTCGCAAAGAATCTGTAAGCGCTGCTCAGTAGCCGCCATCCCTGAGTGGGGTGCCAAAAACTGGTGAGACTCACCCATTCTGGCGAGTACCGAAGCCCTGGAACGAGCCAGCGATCGCCGCATTCTCGTCGACAGCCACCCACGGGTCGCGGCCGTTAATCGCGATGACCTTTGCCCCAGAGAGCTGCACAGGGCAATGCCAAGTGTACGTAAAACAATCTGTGGGGTTTCTATAGATGCGAGGAACCCACCAATTCGAGCTGGCCTTTGAGATCGCCGGGGAGAGCATCCTGCCAGAACTGGACCGCATCCTGAAACTGGGTGGTTGAGACGGCGGAAAAGGCCTCTGGAGCAATGTGGATGGCTTGAAGGCCGTGCTCGTCCGTGAGGACGACCAAAGGAGTGGGAAGGTAATTCACAAAAAGCGCTTCACACCGTCAAGTCTTGTCAGTATGTGCAAGCTTGCGCGTACGGAGAGAGGGAGACGCACAATCATAGCAGTAGTTGGCATACACGCAGTGACCGTCGTTTAGACGCTTGAGCGTGAGCGAGATATCGAGATGGAAGTCGTAGTCACTGGCGTACTGCTGCTGCTGGATGCGGGCGAAGTCCTTCAGCAGGTCCTCGTGCACGTCGAGCGTGAACGGCCAGGGCGCGAGCGTCTGATAGTTGACCGAGGTATGGAACGCAAGGGTCTTGTTCACGACATCGATGATCTGCGCAGATTCAAGGCGAAGGAATGTCAATCATTGATGCCCCCCCCCCGATAATCCGCTGCTGTGATACTTAACTACACCAAAAGGACTACTCACGTTGGCTTTAATAGTCTCATTCGCAGGATACGACTTGTAGCAAGCGCGCACATCCGCGGGCAAAACCCACGTCTGGTTCCCAATGACGGTACACGGATCTGCAGCACGCGACTCCAAGCTACGACCTTCGGCAAGGTCCGCATTTGCGAACTTGACTGACGCGAGGACGGTGGAAAGTAGGGTGACGAAATGACCCACGATCATCGTGACTGGGGTGAGGCCCAGAAAGGTTGAGAGAGCGTGAGGGGCTGAGTAGCAACGAAGAAGCAGAAAGCAAGAAAATGTCTCCTCTTATATCGTGTCTCGTCGACCAGTGACGCGCTGAGGGCGTGATGGGGATGATCCAGAGCCTTTGCGATTCGGTAGTACGTCTCGTGGGCGCATGTCTGGACTCTGCATCATATGCGAATGATCCGAGCGGAAGGTGCATTGGCGTTCTCCTTCGGCAGGTGCTCAGGTCAGCACGCAGAGAAGGGCATTGTCTCTGTGAAGAATCGCTTCGAGTTCCACGCGATGAGCGACAAGGCATTCGCCGATTGGGTCGATATGTTCCAAGGAAATCTAGCCAGCTTGCCCGTGAATCTAATGCAAAGTTGGGAGGGCTTTGTCTGCCGTGTGGGTAAGTACTTGCCTGGCCCGAACCAACATCGGAGATCTTTACACTGCATTATCCATTACTCGCGTGGCTCGACCTGGGAGAAACTGCCAAGCATTGGCATCACGGCACTATTGTCCGTCCCCGGGACCGGGGTCGGATGTCGCTTGAGCTCTTGAAGGCCTCTAGAGACCAGGTACATCGCCGAGTGAGAACGCAATGATGAGTCATGGTGAGGTCATTTTCCAACAAGCGGCGATAGGCATCCAAGGAGCGAAGAAGAAGAAGAATCGGTGTTATGGAAAGAGGGAGAGACGAGCAAGATCGCTGACAGCGAGGATATGTTACTTATTGGGTCCCGGGCCGCGGCGCTAGCTCCGCCGGCCATGCCCGGAGAGCGGGGGACAATGATTCGTTCACTTTCGTCGTAAACTTCATAATGCTCGGCTGAATACATGAGATCATAGAGAAGCCCAACAGGACAGTCCAAAAGGAGGCCCAAGAATCCTCACAACGCCAACATGACGACAAGCACCGCAAGCAAGCCCGACAATGCCGCGTTCAGCCTCGCCGCCCCGGGCCCTACCAACGACATGAACCCCATGCGCGACGGGTCGAACGACGGGTGGCTAAAGTTCCCGTAGTAGAACACCACAAGGCTGCTCCGCAGGAATGGCTGCCCGAGGCTCCAGCTGGACAGCGACTGGTTGCCCGGCGCGGGGATGTCGATGACGTTCGCGACGCACGCCGACGCAGTGCTCTGCGCGACGAAGTCGCTCGCGTCTATCGCGAATGGCTTCCCTCCAATCTGGAAGGTGAGGTTGTGCGGCGCGCCGCACGGGAGCGTGGGCGCGGCGTTCGAGTCCGACGCGAATGCGGGCGAGACTCTGTTCCGGATGGTCTTCACGACGTCCTGCGGCCCGCCTACAGCGACGGCGTTCTGAATTAGAAATGACACAGTGAGGTGGGACAATATATGTGGCAGGAGGCGCGAGCATGCTCACGGTATCAACGACCGCGGAGAGCGTTGGTTTCTTGATTCCCGGCTCCGGAGACTGCTTGGAGTCGGCCAGTTGTTGGCCGTCAAGGAACACGCCGCCGATTTCGACCTCCCAGTTCCTCATGAACAAGCAAACTTCATTTTCTAGGCTCCGAAAAAACAAGCTTACAAGGGATAGATGTCATTCGGGCCAAACACTGGCGGATTGATACCGCCGTTCTCGGTGTCGTAGAGTCGCACAGGCACCCGTGTAACACTAGAGTTGTCGACACCATCTGGGAGTCGGCCGATGGTGAGCTGTCCCGTGCCTGTTATTATTTCATTACGTTTGCCTTGAAGACTGATCTGTGGGAAGAATGAGCTGCCCGTCTGGCAACTTCGGCATATTTCCACGTACCGAGAACATGGACTGATCAATAACTCTGTTCAGGAATAGCCTGGGCAACAGAGCGCCAAGGTTCGCCAGCTGCTTCAAGACGTCGTATGTCGTGATTTTGTCCGCAGCGAAGTTCAGCTGGCGGTGGGGACAACGTCAACAACGCACTGTCGCGAGGTACCCCTTCGCCACATACGATTTCAACCAAAGCAGCGCCCTGAACGAAGCTGTGGCAGAGAAAGGACATGTCAGCTCAACGTCGATCATCCAGACAATACCAACATAGCAAGCTTCGCACTTAAATGTCATCGGAAACCCCAATTCCAGTATACCTGCCGTTCCATTCCAGTTTGCATCGCTGGTGGCATTGTCCACAGCGCCGATCGTCTGGTTCTTTGTCGTGACCCCCCCGATGGAGACGGTGTCGCGGCCGACCTGACCCAGCGAAGGGTCGAATACGTGTTCGAAGTCAACTGCAAGCCCTATTTCAGAGCTGTTCCTGGGGATGAACGACGCGCTCTTGGCGTATAGGGGCCCGTTGTACGCGTGGCAGACAGCGTTGTCGCACGCGGTGCTAAATGCGTACAAGTCTGCAGTGTTGGTTGCTGGGTATAATTGGAAAAGGTGAACCGTTTATTGTGGTCCGACAGCGTGAGGAGACTCACAGAGACTGAGGTTGACCGTGACTGTGGACTTCCCTACAGTCACGGGCACGGGGTACAGGCTGTACCATGCATCAGACCATATTGTCAGCGCATCTATCTGGCCTGTGTAGGGCGGGACAGGACCCAGATGTCGGAGATGTCTTTCAACCAAACCTGTCCACCGGAGGACTTGTGACGGCCAAAGGAAGGACTAGTCCTCCAGCCTGAGGAACAGACGGACGATCATTGGACATGGCGGTTAAGCCGGAAGAGGGAAAGGATATGATAAGCACAAGAGCGAGGATGCGGGAGGAAAAAGAAACCATGCTGAGCCCCGTCACGTAGAGTCGACCCGGTGAGCTCGCATTTATGAAGGATCACAGACATCTCCAATGCTCTGCCCAAGCGCGCTGATAGGGCAAAAACGCCAGGCTTTGACTTACAGAGTTAATCAGCTCTGATAGAGGATGGCAAGTTTTTGACAAAGTAGCTAGAGAACATCGAGGTTGAAGATATCGCAGCTCAAGCTTTCGCGGAGGGTCCTCGAAGTTGGCTGAATCGAAGCGCAGTGGTCGTGCGTGTTTGAATTAAACGCCCACTGCGGGCCGGCCCGGGACGTCGCCTTCAAGGTTTAGGTGGAACGCATATATTGCCTGTATCTACAATGGTCCTTACGGCATGTCAAGTAGATGTAGTCGAGGCTAGTCAACTAGGATCGCCTTCAAGGTTTGCTGTTGCCATTTGCTCGCACAGTGCAATTGTGTCTCATTGCTGGGTTGGTATAAACTCATAAACTGCTTTCGCTCCCCCCAAGCTAATCTCTCCCCGACGTTTCACCTTTCTCTACGTGGTCTTGATCTTAGCTGATATCCACACTGAAGTTTGTGGGTCAAGTTCCTCCCGAGTCGTGGAGGCCTCATCCGACAATTTGGTGGACTGCCATCGTAACCGATTCCCGAATGGGTTCTCAACGTGGCTTTGGCAAGAAACCACCTGCTGTCCGGCAGTCCTGATGTACACCGATGGGGCACGAGGTCACTGTGAGTTCTGTCCGCGATGACCAACTGTCCATTCATACCACTCGTATGTTTGCTAAATTCCGTGAGGACCAAAATACCCCGCTTCCAGCTTCCAGGTGATCACTTCGTCTCCGACCTGACTTCCAGCCTTCGTATATCCGCGATGAGGTGAATGTGACCCTTCTTCGCCCATCTCTTGAGCTCATGGGACGGACGGTCACGAAATGTGGCAAAGACCACTCCCCCATAATGTGCGCACCCAACAATCAGCGCTGACTTATTGTGGCCCAATATCACCGTCGTTAGAGAACTTCCCGCCGAAGAAGTCGTCCCTCGGCATGCCCTGGACATCAACAGGTGAGTCTTTGATCATAGAATTATGTACCGCATTCTCCAATCTGGTCTTCATAGTACAGGTCGAATGGGTGCATGGATTCATCTTGCTCAGATACAGGGCTAGCTTAGGTCCGATTGTAAGTGTCGGAACATGTCGGAACTGCAGCTCGTCGAACCTGGCCATTTCGACAGG
Source organism: Ganoderma meredithae (assembly GCA_022814645.1). Classification (NCBI taxonomy): domain Eukaryota; kingdom Fungi; phylum Basidiomycota; class Agaricomycetes; order Polyporales; family Polyporaceae; genus Ganoderma; species Ganoderma meredithae. Next base: position 53,405 of record JAKLMY010000153.1, read on the forward strand.
AAGTTCGAGAAATACACGCGAGAAAGCCCGAACTCGCTGCTCAGTATCTTATTTTTATCCCGAAGCGTGCGCCATCTCGAAGGCGGCGAGGCCACTCAAACCACTCTCGGCTGCACCATAGTCGGAGCGTAAATAACCATGGCCGGTCATCTTCGCCTCCTCATCAAAGCTGAGCTGATGAAGCAAGCCGTCCGAGTCCCGAGCACACTTCAAAATAAAATAATTCAATGTATTCGGGCCTCGCTTTTCTCGCGTTCTCAGCGTTCACTGAGTTCGCGAATGTGGTGGCGTCCACCCTCCGCCCCGTTGTGCCTTGGGTGATCTGTCAGGTGCTCCTCTCATTCTCCGGCTATTCGTATGTTCAACTACTCACTTGTGGATGATTCTTTGTCCGTAGGTCTAGGACGGCTGCCAGGACCAGTCATTGCCGATCAGAACTCGGGGCGCAACATTGAACCGAAATGCTCGGACCATAGCCAGAGGCGTCCAGCTTCGTTGAGAAATAGGAACTGAACTGCTTTCTATTTGGTGTTTGAGTGGAATTTCCTCTGTCGCCGTCTATCACCCACAGCACGCAGAATATAGAATTAGGGTGGAAGGGACTGAACATAAATACGCTCTTCCAATTTGTGGACGAACCGTACAGGCCTCCCGCTCTTTCTCGATAGTTCCATCTCCACCATGACATCCAAGCCAACCGACCACGAGAAACTCTCCGGTGATGCTGTAACAGTGGAATATGTTGCGCCTCCACTCGCCGTGGATCCCGGAATCGTGCTTCGCAAGTTGGACATACGCCTTATCCCGGCGGCATGCGTGATGTATCTTCTGAACTATCTGTAAGTGACTGGAATGAACCTCCTGTTTCCTCGATGTAACAGCTAACCGCATTCTTTTCTAGTGATCGGGGGAACATAAGTACGTCGGACATCGTGTCGTCCTCACTTGCACTATCCCCCTTGTGATATACATGCCCGCTGCAGGCAATGCGAAGGTGGCCGGTATGGCCACTGACCTGCACCTCACGGGCGTTCAATTCAACCTCTGCGTTGCAATCACTCTGGTCAGTCTGGTTCCTTCAACGATGGCCCGACCCAACTTGACGCCATGTTCCCCAGATCCCGCACAGCTTGCTGCAGGCGCCTTCGTGAGAGCCAGCTGTTAACCGTCCTTTCTCGTCGTCCACTCGTGGTCTCATGCGTGGTTTTGTCAGGAACATCGTGTTGAAATGGTTGGGCCCCTCACGGTGGCGTACGGGCATTTCTATGAGTGCTCTTCTATAATGCGCTGACACACGCCAACTGTCGTAGTCCCTATGATCACCTTCATATGGGGAGCGATCGTTGTCGCGATGGCGTTTGTCCACAATCTCGGAGGATTGATGACGTGAGTTCGTCGAAAGGCTCATTCCCATTAATCACTGTCCTAACCATGACTCTTTCCCCTTTCGTCATGAAGGGCGCGCGGATTTATGGGAGGGGTCCAGGCAAGCTGCGATCTCTGTGGTTCATCATGTGCCCCACTGACTGCCAATATGAGCAGGCCGGCATCCTCCCCGGGTTGACCTACTATATCTGCGCATGGTACCCAAAGTCTGCCCAGGCCAAGAGAATTGGCGTCATGTACTCCGGAGTGCCGCTCGCTGGAGCCTTCGGCGGCCTCTTCGCTTACGCGATCGAGCTGATGGACGGGTACGTCTTGCGTCGCTGGAGGGTGTTAAATCGGAAACTGAGTTGGGACCAGAATCGGCGGATTAGCGGGGTGGCGTTGGATCGTGAGTACTCAATGTCTCCCATCGTTGTGCTTTTTCTGATTTTCCGTGACCCAGTTTGTGGTTGAAGGCCTACGTATGTTGGACCATTCTCCCGAAGCGTTGGCCCGCTATTGACGAATCGTTACTAGTGACGGTCCTCATCGCGACTATATGCTACTTGTTCTTGTATGACGTCAGTGGTTGAGACGTCCGAGTCTTCTCATGTCTCTTTGACGTCCATCTGCTTGCAGTATCCCGAGCACGCGACATTCCTTACCGAAGCAGAGAGGGCCTGGCTCCTCGACACCCTCAAGCACGATAGCGCCCACGGCTCCAAGCACTTCAAGGCGGAATTCATCCTCCAAGCGCTGCGAGACCCCAAGACGTACCTTTTCGTTGTCATGTACTTTGCGTGAGTCGCCACCCACGATGCCCATACCATTGGGCTTCTTCGCCGTCAGCCGTCAGTGACTGAGTTAGATGTTCATGTTCTCTTTTCCAGATCCGCAGTCCCGGTAGTCTCCTTCACCACCTTCCTGCCGACGATCGTCAACGGCCTCGGCTACTCTTCCACCAGCGCCCAGGTCCTGTCCATCCCGCCGAACGCGACGGGCTGCGTCTTCACTCTCATCGTCACGTACCTCTCGGACAAGAAGCGCCTCCGGGGACCGTTCATCCTGGTCTTTTTACCCCTCGCGATCGTCGGGTATGCCATGCTCCTCGGAACGAAGACCCCCGTCATCCAGTACGCCGGGAGCGTCCTCGTCGCTGCTGGGCTTCTGCCGAGCGTCGCGACGCTGCTGGCGTGGGCGGGAGGGAACTTTGCGGGAGAGCTGAAGCGCGCGGTCGTACTGGGAATCGTCATCGGGTGCGGGAACTTGGGGGGGTATGTGTCTTTGGCTTGGTGTTGACACTGGCACTGGCGCTTCGAAAGACATGGCTGACGACGACTCGGACTTGGACGCGATGCCCTCATTTCAGGATTCTCGCGTCATTCATCTACAGACAGCAAGACAGCCCTCGGTTCCTCCTTGGCCACGGCGTGTGTCTGGGGAGCGTCTCTATCTTGTACGTGCCGATCTTGTTCTGCCGGTGCTGCAACGAACGAGCACTCACCATTGCATGTGTTGTGTATAGCCTTGTGGCGGCGGCACTTGCTATGTACACGCTTCATATGCTGAACAAACGCAAGATCGCGCAGTGCGAGCGTGAGGGTCTCACGATGAACGATGCGGAAAGATTCGCAGAAATGGGCGACCGCTCGCCCTTGTATCGGTAAGTCGGTGTGGGCTCGAGAGCCTGACCATTCGCTCAATCTGTCCCTCTTCATCTTTTTAGGTACACCTTATGAATACTTTCTCCCCTCTCCAATATGCATTCTCAACGTTCATGTATTTTCGTCACCTCTATATGCACTCCTTTGGTGTCGTCTATTCTCGTCGTCTCTATATGCATTTCCTTTGGTGTCGTCTATTTTTGTGACCTGAGTTTGCTCTCGTTAGTTGACCCGAGTGGGGTGGAAGGAGCGGAGGTATGTACGATGAAGACGGTACTGTTGTCAGCTTCACCCGTGAATGTTCGCTAGGTATGATCTCAATGTCAGAGTATGATACAAAGACATCATTTAAGAGTACAAGAGACATTATAACCCGCCCTTTAGTGCCTGACAAAAGAGTTGGAGTACTGAGGTTGACGGACTAGACGGTTCAGACGTCCTCGACGCGATGGGACCAACACCAGCATGCGCTGGGAGTACGCTGATTGCTGGTTATACACGTATTGCGCGAGATTTAACCAAGGAGGCTCGGCGAGAATAAACGTGCGAGATTCATCCTCCAGACAGCGAGGACCCCGAGGATGAAAGAGGATAAAGTTCACGGACTGATAGCATCTATCGTCCTATTCTCCCGCACCTGACCAACATCCTCATCGATCCTCTCATCTTGTCCTCCCTTGCGCTCTTATTCGGTCGACACGACAGGATCCACTCTGCGTGGCTGCATCCAATCGCCACTGGGACTACAAGACCATCACGATGCCCACCGTGACCGCGACTATCGCGAGCCATCCGCAACGCGCAACGGGCCCGACCCGACCCCAATGAGCCCGCGCGTCGTTAGACTTTGATCGCACGAAACCCATCCTTGGCGGCTCGACGCCCGGGTGTGTCGTGTTCCCATAGTGGAACGCGACGAGGTTGCTCCGCAGGAACGCCGCGCCGAGCCGCCAGCTGTACAGCGCTAGCGTCAAGTTCGAGTTCAGGTTCGAGTTCGAGTTCGAGTTCGAGTTCGAGCACGGGGAGCCCGAGTCGATCGCTTCGGCGTTCACCGCGCACCCTCGGCCGGTTGGGATGACGAGGTCCTGGGGCGCGATGGAGAAGAACTTGCCGCCGATCTGGAAGGAGAGCGTGTGCGAGCCGGTGCAGACGGGCGTGGTCGACGAGATGGCGGCGAGGATGGCGTCGACGGCGTCTTTGGGTCCGCCCGTGGCGGTCGCAGTCTAGCACGGTCGCAGATACATGGAGAGTGAGTTGCTCTGGCGGCGGAGAGACATGGAGGAAGAAGGGGTAGTGAACGAGTGCTGAAGCTCACCGAATCCACCATGGCGGTCGCCTTGGGCACCTGCGAGGACCCAGGCAGGAGACTCCCATCGAGAAAGACGGCGTCGATCTCTACCTCCCAATGTCTGTCCGATGTATGAACAAACGAGACTAAGCTACGCGTAGAAGAGAATACAGACATACAATGGAACGGTTCCGTTCAACCCGATGTCGTAGAGCCGGACGGGGGCCCAAGTCAGACTTGAGTTATCCACCCCAGCCGGTAAGCTGCCGATCGTGAGCTGACCACCAGTCTCGGCGTTCCCAGTCTGAGAGACGTTGGGATTGAACGTTAGCTAAAGTGAAGGTCAACCCAAGTCCATGTACAGCTTACGTCGTCGAGTGGAAAACTCACCGAGAAGAGAGGCTCACTGATATCCCCATAGGAGGACAAGGTCGTGATGATCGGGCCGTTCGCATACAACGCCGTAAGAAAATCTGAGGCTGAGGTGTTCGATGAGGCGGTGCCATCACTGCTTGGAGCTACTACGCCCCCTAAATTAGCGGTGTTGCTGTAGGACGTCGACATCGGTCGAATGTCAATGTGAGGACGCAGCCCCCTAACGCGTAGAAACGGCGGACCTCTCGACAGGAAAACCCAAGCCTAAGATGCCGACGGTCCCGTTGAAAAGGTTAGTTGCATTGAAACTGCTAATAGCTGCCAGAGTCTGGTCGGGGATGTTCAGGCCGCCGATGTTGACTGCGTCTTGGCCTATGCGACCAGGTGCGGCTTCGCCATCATAGAGAAGCGGTACTGTGGTGTTTGTGTAGGGCGTAAATGATGCACTGGCGTTGTACAAGGCGCTGTTGTAATGCTTGCACGATGCGGTTTGACAGTCAGTGGAGATGACCACGAAATCGCCCAGATCGGTTGCTGGATGAGACGCCGAAGTGAGCGAAGAAGAACGAGCAAAGAAAGGACAGAGAAAATTGCTCGCCGATGGAGAAAGATATTGAAGACTGTCCGACCGTTGTAAAAACGGAATATGCGCTGGAGGGGTTTCATGGATTCACCGAGTTGAGCAACGGAAAATACCTAGAGAAAGAGCTCACCGGTCCGCACTGTGGTCCACACTAAGAGCTACCCCGATGGCATCTCGCCACGACAAAGGTTGTACGACCTCACCAGCATAAGAAATCGATCTCTGCCATGACGCTCCGAGAACAGTAGGCACCGCGAGGGTCCAAAGGACGCAGAACGGGGTGAGAGACAGCACGCCTAAAGATCGCAGCATGATCCTTTAGAGGGAGTTAGCTCGAGCAAGGGAACGACTTGTACTCGTCTGCAAGCAGGACGGCGTTCAGTGTCCGTCTTGTGTGGTTTTGCAAGTCGAAAGAAGCATGGAAGTGCACAGGCTCTGTCAGGCGCCACATTGAACTGTGGTGGCGAGACAGCTCGCATGCATCGGGCTGTGTCGAGTGCGCCAGTGCCCGCTGCAGTTCCATTCCCCACACGCTGGGCTTGAAGACGGAGATTCGCAGATGCCGTACAAGACGAGAAAAAGAAAATCCAGAGTCGTGCTGAGTAAACGCATCATTTATGAGGAGAGAGTCCAGACCTGGACAGCGCCGGATCCGGACGTTGCGGTCAGTCATGGTGGCCTTCACCCCGCAATGGCTCCATTGACTGATTTGAAGACAATCTCTGTGTTCACAGAAGGGCCAGTAGAGGACAGTAAGACCGACACTCGGGTGCCCAGAGCTTTAAGAGGCAGAGGGGAAACAGTCATGCGTCCGACCTGGGGATCCTGGCGTGAGCTGTTGGCGCCCGAGACCGGTAGGCGAGTCTGGAGCCGGTGTATCCGGCTCCTGTTGAGACTATCTTCGAGATAGTCCCAGAAGGGTTCTTGCTGGCCGCATCGCAGGTTTTGGTACCTAGCCCGGATGAAGGTCTGGAGGCGCAACGGAGAGGACATTTCGCATATTTGTCCTTCAACTCGTTGAAGTCTGCTATCCGGAAGTTGAAACATGAGGAGAAATACGCTGTACGTTGTGGAAACCACTGTCCTCGATACCAAGTTCAATGCTTACGCCATCTAGATCCCTCTAGAAACGCTGCATTCGCTCTTAACAACCTCCGCCAATGTCATTCTAATATCCATGTATTGTCCCGGTCCGGTAACCATCCGCATCAATATTGCACCAACTAGTACGCTCACGGCTGGTTGAACGCAAGCAAAGAAAATGGCATCACGTCTACTACTCGACTCCAAGTGCCCATACTCATCCACAGATTGTACCGCCGCGTTTGCATACGATCAAAAACAATATTCAGTTGTGCTCTCCTCTCAACCACTCTCCCGGCGAGACACCTCTCCCAGATCCCTTCTTGCTCTATGCCGTGGATATTGCATCCCCCCTTATTCCAAATAGCTACACCATTTAACCCCCCCCCGCCCCAACACACACACCCGTTCGCAGTTCGAAGAACCTTGCCATCGGCATGCTATTCGGCGACATTCATCCCGTCTCCAGATCCTCGCTATAACGGACCGCGGCTTTTCTGCAGTTCCAAGTATGTGACCGCGCACTCCTACCAGTGGATCTTGAAGCCTGTACTGTATCTATTTACAAAGTATATCTGGGAAGGAAGATTAGTTGAGCCAATGTCAGGAGGCCCCTCAACGGAGGGCTGAACGCACCGAAACAACGGCGAACTGTCGCCTAGTTCTGCGAACACATCAAACTTGTCGGCGGTGATGCCTTCCCGCTCGCATCGCGCGACCTTGCCTCGGTTCAGGACATGTAGCCTCAACATGGTGAGAGCGCATAGCACGATGCTGCATAACATCCGAAGTCAGCTCCTGTCATGACAACCATAGAATAGGATCGGCACGTACAACAGAGAAAGACTTGCAACGCAGACCGAGTGGCCGGGGATATAACGAGGGCTATCCTGCTGCCTGTAAATGAAAGACGCGACGACTCTGAAGGGATCGCATCGTCAACAATCGGTGCGTCGAAGCCATGCTACTCAGATACTTGCCCTCCGAGGTTTCCAAACCCGATGATTATTGCAATCACGACCGCCCTCTTGACTTCTCCAGCAAAATTCCCCCCCGCCCACGCCACCAGCGTCGAAACGCTCGGCAAGAGACCGGCCGCGACGACCACACTGCCGCAGTACTGGATGGCTGGGGTCCTCGTCGCGATGAGCATAATGTACCCGACGATTGCCACAGCACACCCCACGAGGATGAATGGTCCTCGTATCCGTCTCTTGTCCGAGAAGTAGGACACGATAAGCGTGAAGGCGCAACCCGTCGCATTCGGCGGGATGGAAAGGAGCTGGGCGTGAGTGGAAGAGTAGCCGAGGCCGTTGATGATCGTTGGCAGGAAGACAGTGAAAGACACTGCCGGGACTGCTCCTCTGCGGGAAAGAATATGAACGGCGGCACAAAGCAAGCTCTCTCTCGCCCAGCAACTCACAAGAAAAACATAGCCATGAAAACGTATGCTTTGGGATCGCGCAACGCTTGGAAAATGAATTCGTGTTTGAATTGTTTGGAGCCTCCGGCGCTATCGTGCTTGATGGTCTCGAGGAGCCAAGTTCTCTCGGTGTCGGTGAGGAATGTCGCATTCTCGGGGTACTGTAAGTAAATGTGCGTAAAGAATACTCGGGGAGGCTGAGAGGTTGGAATCACTGACGTCATACATGTAGAAGTAGAACACCGTCGCGACGAGGATGGTCACTAGAGGTGAGTGGTCAATTGCGTGCAACCATGTCGCGGATTTATTAGCACTTACGCAGGCCTTCAAGCAAGAACTAGTCACGGTATTATAACAACAGCGTAACAGGGCACGATATAAGTGACTTACAATCCAAGACCAACCAGAAAGGCCACAGATTCTGATGAAGACTCAGCCTTAAACCTATTAGTCCCTGTAAGGGAGTCATACCCATTCATCTTTACGATAGCGTAGGCTAGCAGACCACCGAACGCGCCGGCGAGGGATACTCCCGAGTACATGATACCAATTCTCTTCGCCTGTGCCGACTTTGGATACCATGCAGAGAGGTAGTACGTCAATCCGGGAAGCAGACCAGCCTACGCGTCATGACGGTGAACTGGGGACATCAACTAAGAATTCTCAACTTACCTCGGCGGATCCCAAGAAAACGCGCGCGCTTCGTAATAGGATGAGACGCCACTGGCGGGAACGAGCGAGCAGCAAGCTCACGTCATCAGTCCTCCTAAACTCCGCACGAAGGCCATGGAAACCAGGATGGAGCCCCAGACGAACATGATTATGGGGACTGCGACAGTGTGGATGAGCGTCGCAGCTTGTAACGGAATTTGTAATGCTCTTACGCCAGCGTGATGGGCCAACCATCTTCAATGCGATGTTCCTACCCCATCGCGGATGAGATTGGATAAACGAATGGATGGTTGAGTAGGGTTGACTCTTGGAACTCACGAGGGCACCTCCAGAAGGCTGTACGGGATCTGCGCAAAATCGTCGAGTGAGATGGTCAACGTTAAAGGAATCATGAGACTTACTAGGGTAATAGCAACGCAAAGGTTGAACTGTACCCCGGTGAAGTGCAGGTCAGTGGCCAAACCAGCCACCTTCGCATTTCCTGCACAGATCGTAAATACACCACGGAGGATAGTACGAGTGCAATGTAACGTCCGGCATACCGATGTTTGCGCGGTCACTATCGGTAATCGCGGTCAGATGTCGCATCCGAACAGACGCCGACGTCCTGGCTACTTACAGAAAACATAACAAGTACAGGATGCCTACGGGCGGGACCAGGCGCAAATCCAGCTTCCGAAATACCGCCCCAGGGTCCACGGAGGGCGTAGACTCTTCCGCTGTTACAACCTCGGTGGGCAATTTCTCATGATCGGTGAAGGTGTCCATGGCGGGGGAAATGGCTGAAGAAGGGCGCAGGGAAGGGCGCCGGCTCACTGCTGTCCTCGACGATGAACTGACCCCCTGCTTAAATGAATATGTCCGCCGTCGGCTGTGGTGAGAAGTGTCCGTTCGAATGCGGCAGCCTGAGTGCTAATGAGCACATCAGGATCCTTCTTCCACTTAATCACCTGACAGAGAGCGTTGAGAAAGTATTGAGCAGAAGCAAAGGTAGAATGGCCGGAGAACGAGCACCTGACATCACCGATGGCGTCGCGGGTAGGAGATAACGGGCACTTCCTTCTGAGCTGCCAAACCTGAGTTCATAAAAATAACGAGCACTGGCAGAACGGTAGGCCTAATAGAGACCAGTGTGGTGAATATGAAGTGCGAGGGTGATTCCATTGAATTCTTTCATTAACTTTCGCGGGAAGGGAAGCTGACTGGCCGCGAATACACGACCCCGGACCACGAGGTGGTCATAAGCAGTTTACGTGAACTTGTCGAGGCTCCAACACGATGCATGCTTCGGGCTAAGAATAGAGGGCGGACCCCTACGTGAGTGCGCTTCTGCAAACGCTGAAGAAGGTTTCGATAACTCACGGTTCACTCACTGGGCTGCTCGTATAAAGGTACAGTAGCACCTGACAGCCTGAACAAGACAACTTTCAGCCCTTCCGACCACGGGGAACAGAGGATATGCTTTGCAACCGCATGGATATACTCAGTGAGAAAGCCAGAAACGACTTGAGTTGATGACTCACCTCCCTGCAAGAGCCGCTCGAGAAGAAGCTGTTGCTCGTCGGGCATTGTGTCAACGGTCATGGAGCCATATCTCGTACCGGGCCCAACTGAACCATCGCTCGTGCTGGAGACCACAAGGTTGCAATTTCGCTGGCGCGACTGCGCTCGTCTAGTGAATGTCTGTTCCATGAATATTAACTTGGTGAATCGATGAAATCCCGAAATAAACTCGCCTGAGCATCGAGCTTCAAGTAAGGTTCGCCGGGCCAACAATAGCGCTTGGCAGACCAACTTCCCGAACGTGCGAGTTCTGTCTAGCTCACTCGTCAACGACTCTGGAACTCGGCTGATGAACGAATGCCCTGCATAAGTCGGCTCCTTGATGTCCTGGTTCAGGCTGCGATCATTGGGCACTAAATACGTAAACTATGTGAGCAAGAACACGATAGGCACGGACGTACAAGTTTAGAAGTTCGGATTCTACGATACCAACGGCAAGCAGATGTCTCCCTCTCGATCTCCAGATCGGTCTCCGTTCGTTATTTTCGTCTCCCGCTCTATCTCCACGCTTCACTAGTGAATCCGAAGCCGTGCAGGCCTCGTCCGCTTCGTCGTGCCCCTGTAGCACCTTCTTCTCCCCCTCAATCCGCTCTATTAGACAACAGCGTTCCAGCTCCGCCTGCAATTCGTTGCACGCAATCAGCTCTGATCTGAATACCGCGGCGGCGGCGGTGGCGTCGTCGTTCTACGCCGTCAACCGCCGCGCAAGTAGCACCTGACGGGCGGACCTTGCTATGCGTCTGCTCACTACTTGTCCTGTCTCGCGCTAATAAAACATATGGAGAATCAGTAACGTGTGTTATCCAACTACCAGCAAAAGCCAATGTTGGTCTGGCCGCTCGGAGAACATGCGCCTGGACTTGCCAGTGCCCGACTATGGTCGTACTAGAGTGCCTGGAGACAACATTGCCCAACGTTTTTCATACCCCCAATAGTGCTCACAATCGGATGATTTCGTACGTACGCCACTTTATACTTGATAAACAGCAGTACTTGTCCTTATGCTGCATCGCTCTATCCCTTTCGCCCCACTTTATCCCGTTCATCCCGTTCGGTTCTTGCGCAAAAGATATCTAGGCTAAATAGACGAAACCCAAGGGAGTGCATATAAAGAAGATACGTTTTCATATAGTGTACCTGGTAGGATGGACAGAGTTAGCGAACGACTGGGCCCCCGAGCGCACACTGACGTACCGGAACAAGGGTGAACGGTCGCCCATGTCTGCAAACGCATCCTCGTCGGCCAGCGTGAGCCCATCGCGCTCGCACTGAGCAATCTTCCTCTTGTTCAACGTGCGGAGGGTGAATATAGCGACAGCGCACATCGCATAGCTGCATGACCAGCCCAAGTCAGCATTCTTAATCAGGTATGCGTTGCTGCGGAGAAGGAATCGAACGTACAACACACAAAGGCATGCGATGCACACAGTATGGCCGAGGGTGTACCTCGGACTGTCCTGCTGCCTGTAGATGAAGGACGCGACGATCCTGGTCGTAAGGCATCGCGTCGTCAGCCGTCTGTCTTTCGAAGCCATGAGCAAAGCCCCAGCAGACACTTGCCCTCCGAAGTTCCCAAACCCGACGACCATGCCGATCACGACCGCCTTCTTCAGCTCCCCAGCAAAGTTCCCTCCGGCCCACGATAGCTGGACCGCTACACACGGTACGAGACCAGACATGACGAGGATGCTCCCCGCGTATTGGGCAGTCGAGGTCTTCATGGTGATGAGCAGGACGTACCCGATCATCGCGATGGGACACCAAGCGAGGATGAACGGCCCGCGGACGTGCTTCTTGTCAGACAGGTAGGATATGCAGAGCGTGAGGATGCAGGCTGCTGCGTTGGGCGGGATGGTGAGGATCTGGGCATGAGTGGTCGTGTAGCCCATGCCGTCGATGATCGTCGGCAGGAAGGTGGTGAAAGATACCGACGGGATCGCACTCCTGGAGAAAAGACATCCTGGTCAATGGCGGAAAGGGCCAATGGTGTCTTGGGGGACTTACAAGAAGAATATGGAAATGAAAAGGTACGTCTTGGGGTCCCGGACCGCCTGAACGATGAATTCGCTCTTAAATTGATGGGAACCTGCAGCGGTATCCAGCTTCAGGGTCTCGAGAAGCCAAGCCCTCTCGTCGTCGGTGAGGAAGGTGGCATTCTCGGGGTACTGCAAGCAATTGGACTTCAAGGTGCGATCAAAACACTCAGATGCGGTGACCACTCACGTCGTACATGGTGAAGAAGACTATGACCGCGATGAGGACCGTCACTAAGCAATTTGTCAATGAAGTCCACAGTTCTTTTCACGGACTTTGTAGCACATACTCAGTCCTTCTACCAGGAACTGATTCGTAGATAGTCAGCGCAGCACAGAGGTGCGAGACATGGGGAACTCACGATCCAAGACCATCCAGCTAGGCCGCCGATCCTTGTTCTAAAGTCAATTCTCAACCCCATACGTTCCAGGTGGGGGACTCGTACCCATGCATCTTGTCTTGAATGACGTAAGCCATGAGGCCCCCGAACGCGCCAGCGAGAGCCACCCCGGAGAACATGAAACCGATTCGCTTGGCCTGAGCAAACTTCGGGTACCATGCACAGATGTAATACGTCAATCCAGGGAGGAGACCGGACTGCACGTAAAGACGGTGAGCAGGAGACGTAGACAAAAGACTTGAATTTGTGACTGGCCTGAGTCACCCCAATGAATGCCCGTGCGCTTCAGAGCGGAAAGAGGGCATGGGCACAGTAAGTACTTGGGCATGGAACGAGCGTCTCGACAGACTCACGCCACCAATCCCCCAAAGTTCTTGACAAAGGCCATCGAGACGAGGATGGAGCCCCACAGGAACATGATCAGAGGGACTGCGCCAGCGTTAGTCAGCGTCAACGCCTTGCCAGAGGAATTGGAATGTCCTTACGCCACCGTGCGGGGCCAACCTTCTTCAACATGATGTTCCTGCACAACCGAGAACGAATGAGACTGCGCCTGAGCGGCAAGAACGGATGGTCAACTGCTCAGAGCACTCACGAAGGCGCCTGGAAACAGCTGTATACAATCTGCGCGACGCAGGTTAGTTGAGATTAGCCGTCGTGAAACACTTAATGGGTGAGACGTACCAGCATAGCCGCAACGCAGAGGTTGAACTGAACGCCGGTGAGGTTGAGATCAGTGGCCAGACCGGCGACCTTCGCATTGGCTGCAATGATCGCCTGTAGTTAACACAAAGGATCGTGGGAGGACGGGACGATGTCCGACGCACTGATGTTCGTGCGATCGCTGGCGAAGAGAAGGGTCAGACATCGGATCGAGGGAGACAGGACACAAGGCGTTCCAGGGGGAAATACTTACAGGATGCAGAAGAGATACAACAAGCACACCGTCGGGACTAGGTACATGTCTAACTTCCGGAGCACCTTCTTGTGGTCTACTTGCGGCAAGGGCGCAACATAATCGATGACCTTAGTGGAGAGCTTCTCCTTGTCAGTCGAGGAGGATGAAGACATGGCTGAGGTGAGATCACCGAGGGAGAGCGAATGGTCTTTACAGTCCGTCCACGAGTGGCTTTTATATGTCGAGTCTTTTCCTCCACATTTCCATGGAATGAGCCCAGGTCAATGGTGGATAGACGGCGACAGAGAGGGTACCGCTCAGACACCGAATAGACAGAGAGAGACCCTATGGTTAACGAAGATGCTCGGACCGCAGTGCCTGCCTCTGGCTGACGTGCGAACTGTGCAGGTCAATGTTGCTAAAAGAGCACTGATAGGACGTTGTTACTCGTCGGAGTTGTATTTGATCCCCGTGAAGGGGGCGGTCTACAAGTGAGGAGTTGAGCAGACGAAGGTCAGAGACGGGTAGGGGAGAAGCACCTGACCGAGCAACCGAGGCACGACAGGGTAGTAGGTGGCCCCAGGCCGCCGCCACTACATTCGCGAACCCGGCCGACATTGAAAACGCGATAGCAGCGAGGCCCGGACACATTGTATTATTTTGGAGTATGGTCAAGACTCCGACGGCTTGCTTCATCAGCTGTGGTCGGTAGGCCAAGATGACCTTTCACGGGTGTACGCCCCCCGAAAGTGGTGTGGACAAGAGTGGTTTGAGTGGCTCCGCCTCGTTCGAAATAGCGCATGCTTCGTGGCAGAAATAAATGAGGGAGAGTTGAGCTCGTGCTTCTCGTATTTCCTCTCGAAGCTATACGGACTTTGACTTGCAGTTCCGACATTCAGCTACCGGACCTACACTGATCTTGGACTTGAGCAAATGTCCACAGGCACTCACCTTAACTCTGTTATTGAGACATGACTGTAGAACACGCTGTATAATCACATCATTGTATTCAGTACGCGGAAGTTCATAATGTGTGGGGGAGACTCACCATTTTACGTGAAGAGCACACGGAGGAATGGCTTCTGCGTGGAGTCGCCTCAACAACGGTGACATTAGGCCCGAGGGAACCGACCATACAATGCGCACATTATGCGGGTGTCCCTTGGCGTATTCTGTCACAACCCTATATCCCATGCATGCGGCAAACAGACAAAGAAGGGTCAGACTCACCTAAGCGCGGATCTACGGAGGAGGGAAGTCGGGTCGGTGGCGTCGGGCTCACCTCGAATGACTCCGACTTGCGGTATCCAATATTGCATCTGCGGAGACGATAGGATGACTAAAACTACAGGTATTGCTGAGATATTTACTACAGAAAGTAAACGAATATGCGGATGGTATGGGTGGATGGGAGTAAGATGTGTGGTCTGGGTGTTCCCCCCTCATGGATCCCCCAGACGAGCCTCCGGTGTCCAATAAATAACCACATGCTTCGGTATTCCCCCGCATCCTCACCTGACGTGTTTGCGGGCCCGCGTACAGAGACCGGCTATAGACACAGAGCCCTATAGACAGTGGTCACGGCAGCGCGCGCTCTTTTCCCTTGTGCGGGGGACTGGACAGCTGTGCGCTGAGATCCGGAGAGCTCGCTATTGCCGCCGAGGTGAACGAGGGTAGTCGGCGAGTGCCGTTTAGCCCTAGAGGCGACATGCGCGTCGATGCCTGTGTTGGCGTAGTGGGCAGGGAGCCGTTTAGGCGCGATGGTGAGCGTGGTGGCGGTGGCAGCCCGCCTTCGCCAGATGAGGCCTCGGTGAGGAGGAACTCGACCCATAGACGGGAGAAAGACTGAACAATGCTTGAGTCAGCGCCGGTGAAAGCGATGGAAATCGGACAAATGCAACGAACCTCCGTCTCGTCGGTCTTCTGGAGCTCCACCGGCTTGACGGCAGGAGAGGATGTGGCGGATCGTCCCCAAATGGACCCGCCAGATGGAGGCTGGGAGGATGCGCTACGTTGGAGCCCGGCTTTCTCTCGTTCGTCATCGCTCCATTGGAGGATGGTAGATAGCAACGACAACATCTCGAAGCGTTTGGAGTCGGCACGAGGGGTAGTCAAGAACGACAATAAAACGTTAGTGACCAGACGTCTGTCGACGTTCGTGTCGGAGGAAGAGCGTCGTAACCGACGCAATGCCTCCATGAGGTGCTCATTCATGATCACAGCTGCGTGCATAGAAAGTCGTTGGCAATTGCTCGTGTTCACAGAAAGCTCGTAAAATCCGCGACGTACCTTCCTGCCGTAGCTTGCCAACGAGAACACCCTTCTCCTTCACCTCCTTCTCCAGTTCCTGCACGCGCGAATTGTTCGTCGAACTTTCGTCGAGTTGGAGCTCCGCATTCAAGGCACGGCTCTTAAAATCTGCCAGAGACTGAGTGACCTGAATTAGTTGTGTCTCGTACTCCTTGACCGCCTGTTTAAGGTCATGATCCTTGGCTGCCAGAACGTAAGCTGGCTGCGCGGGAATTGGGTTGGCTTGCACATACAAGTTTGGAAATCCTCCAACACCGACTGCAAGTTAACGCACTTCTCCCTCTCAACCTCCAGATTGGTCTCCGCGTGTCGCTTCGATTCCCTCTCAATCTCCACATCTCTCTGGAGAGAATCTACCGTTGTGCGGGCCTCGTCCGCTTCGATGTGCTCCTGAAGGGCCTTCTGTTCCCACTCGTCCCGCTCTATTCGACACTGTTCAAGCTCCGCCTGCAGATCCCTGACCTCTCGTTCACGGAGAAATGTCTCCTGAGAGTTATCGTGTAAGGCGCGACTGCGCATGGTCTCGAGCTCCCGGGACGCGCGCTCGGCCTCTTCGTTAGACGCGATCAGCTCTGACTGGAGGGTCTCGACGGTGGCGGCAAGGTCCTCGTTCTGAGCAGTCAGCTGCTGAACAAGCTGCTCCTGACGGTCTAGTTCTTCCTATGCATCCGCTGATGAGGACATACGTCCACGGTGGAGGTGGATGAGACAGAGAGAGGTACGTACGGCGTCCTGCTGCAGCTTGTTCCCAAGTGTTGTCCGCATCGTCGTCAGCTTCGCGAGGAGGTTCCGATACTGCGTCGCGAGCACGTCCTTCTCCTCTCGCGTCCGCTGGAGCTCCTGCTCAAGGCGTTGTACCGGGTCGAGGTGCTCGGCGTCGCCGTTTTGGTGTGTCTGTGCTGCGTTCCCGCCGGCCTTGAGGCCGTTCAGCGGAGGAGGCGATCCCAGGATAGCTTCTCTGTCGAGACAGGTGCGCGAGGCCGGGTCATCGTTGCTGGCGACGTCGGATGCCGGAGAGGAGGACATGGAGCGGGTATGAGACGTGTTTGTCGTTGCGGTGCTCACTTTGGGCGACAAGGGGCCTGCGGCGGTAATTCCCTTATCAGTTAACCCACTTATCAGCACAGGATAACCCAATTAGCCCCTAACCTAGATGTCACTCATCTAGATCTCCGAGACGGATCTGGCCATCCATCGTCAGTACGCGGTGGGCAAAGGCGGACGGTCCAGTCCTGCCGCATCTGGAGACTGCATCTTGAGCTCGACCACGTACTTTGTGCACACATCGCCATATGCATGCAAGAACCGGACCTAGCTGCAAGCTTCGAGGACGAGGGCCGGTGAGTAACATTGCCTTGCAGCCGTCGATTTGCCCGTAACACCGGGGGCATTGACCTGTGGGACGCCATGTTACATTGTGACTTAATTGTGACCTGAGACAATATGAGACAAT